>VZTH01011894.1:60790-159652 GCA_013397815.1 Aleadryas rufinucha | reverse complement strand
AAGGAAAAAAAAAAAAAAAAAAAAGAATTTTCAAAGCTGTAACTGTTGCACGAATCAAACTGGTTTGAAGAGTTTTGGTGATGCTTATCTTTCTGCATGTAAGAAAAATTAACTCAGATGAATTCTGAGCTTCTTCTCCATTGTGCCTTTTACCGTCTTTGCAGTCTTTCTCCAAAGAGACTCAGCCCCTTGAATTAAGGGTCTTCCTGGGTGCAATTTGAGTTCTTTCAACTCCAACTTCCCTGCTAACTTTTTACTGTTAGACTTGATAATCTTGAAGGTCTTTTCCAACCTAAATGATTCTATGATTCTACCTGGTAAATGGGGAAGGTCTGGAAGTTTAATTGAGAAGAGAGCCTACCTGCAAGGAGACTTTTGTAAGAGGAAAACTTTATCTCCCAGGATGGGATTGCATTCTTCACCTTCAATCTTTCATCCATGCTTGGGACCTGGGTGAATATGGCAGCACTTGTAATTAGTGTGTAGTGGCCAGGGAGGGTTTTTTGACACTAAGCTTTTACATTAAGGCAGCAGGAAGCGTGCCTGGACTCTCAGCATGACTGTGATCAGATCCATATGAGGACAGGGATATCAAATTCCCCAGCTCCCCGCAAAAATGTTGTGATTAATCACGCTGAGAGTTGCAATTAGACCAAATAAAAGCAGCATGTTAAAGAAGCTAAGAAGGAGGTGATGTGAATGTTACTAACGAGCAGGAGGTTTTGGCTTTGTGGAGCTTGCTTGAAATGTGTCAAACAAATAGAACCGAGATAAATGTAAAATCAGCTGACTGCATATTACCCTTGAGGATTTGAAATGAGTGTTGGGGAGGGGAAGAAAGATCATAATTACCCAGAGGAAAAGGACTAAATCTATGGAGTGGAATAGTTATTCATGTTAATTGTGTCATCATTGCACAGATGCCGAAGGCAATGCGTTGTGAGGTTTTGCATGCAGGCTGTACCAGGGGATGGTTAACGGGATGGACATTTACATACCCCTTAACGGAGATGGGTCCATCAGAACCCTTCTAAATGTTCATCCCTGGTAGAGGAGAGGTGTACAGGAGTGAGGGAGTTGAGGAGGGGAGAATCTCAGCTATTAGTACAGCACTATATTTGCAGAAAACATCCCAAACTTGGCTTGTCCTCTTTTCATCTGCTCTTCTGAAGCTTTTCCATCAGCAGAGTGATATACCATTGATTAAGATCTATTGTGGCTTAATTAAGCAGTCATATAGCACCTTTTCTGCGACTTACTTAAACTTTGACAGCAATGTTTAATCTGGCTTTCTTTGCCTCTTCTTCCTTTGGTTATAAACCTTATATTGGGTGGATTTTATGTTGGTTCTTTCCAGAACGTTTTATGGCTCTACAGCTTTCCTTATCTGTTTTTGTGCTGTATGCTTGCAGAGATTTATGGCCTGAAGTATTAGATGCAGAGCAGGAAAGGGGGAAACAGAGCTAAACCCATTAAAATCCTGGAATCCAAGCATTGGAGGCAGTAAGTCTCTTAAAGAAAAGAGAGGAAAGCCTGAACAAGAACATGTATGTGAAATCCCTGTACTCTGGCCTCTAGAAAGAGCAGGCTGGGATTGTCATCCATGTCCTGTGGTTCAGGCTGGGGCAATTAGAATACTGGCAGTAGGGGACTATGCAGGAGCTGCTCAGTGTCACTGCAGTTACTGGCTCTACATGTGCTTGTGGAGTTGGGATTTACAGGGTGCATTTAGGGGGTGTTACTGTTGGGGGGGAGTTGGTGATGAAACTGAAGGGACTCGGAGCAATCTGATCTAGTGAAAGTTGTCTCTGCCCATGGCAGGGGTATTGAAACAAAGTGATCTTTAAGGTCCTTTCCAACCCAAACCATTCTGCGATTCTGTGACTTTCTGTGGGCCCAGCCCCATTCCCCTGTGTCGAGTTCACCAGGCTGAAGTTCTGTCTTGAACAAAAAGTTTAGGCTTTACCTGTCTGCACACTGCTGGCTGACAGAAGTAATGGCTTTTGTCTGGACACTTCAGAGGAACAAACCTGCTCTGGGCTTTGAGGATGAGCTCTGATGCTGCCCTGCCCTGCCTGTGTCACTGCTCAGTGCTGGCCCTCAGGAAACTCCTTGCCTACTTTGACATCCCCTTTACCTCAGCCACATGAGTGGCTTCCTCCTGCTTCCTCAAGGTCAAGTCTGCTCCTCTTGGTCTAATGGGTTTTTTGTCATATTTATTAGGTGTTTGCATGCATTTACCACTCAGCCTTTGAAGCTGTCCTCTCCCCTACCTGAGTATGGTTCATTCATCTGCACAGTTATTGGTCATGTTTGGGTATTATCTGAGACTGAATGCTGTAGTTATTAATTTGGGCTTCTTTAACAGGGCTTTAAAAATAAACTCAGATATTGCAGAACACTGAGGCAAGCAAGGGCTGAGTACATTGGCTCATGACCCCTTCCCAGCCAGGCCGAACTGGCAAATGTCTCTTAACTACAGAGAACAAGTCACGTGCACTGTTATCCTGCCATAAAAACAAAGGACTCTTCTTTCCAAGTGATAAAGTCGGGGGTTCACAGTTTCAAACTGAAGCAGACCAACAACTTTCAGCCTTTTTACTGCAGTTCTTCAAAACTCTTGCAATTCTCACTACTCAGCATTTTACTGCAGTGATTGTATCCTGTGCTGCTGACCTGGGCCACTGCTGCTCCTCGTGTCTCCTGACACAGCCCACAGGGTGCTCTGGTGTTTATCTTGCTGATGGCACTGACTTCATCCAACTTGTCAAGTGTCTCCACATCTGCTTTCCAATGCCTCTTCCTTCTGCTTGGGTGCAGCCACTTACCTGCTTAAATATCTCCCAAATGCTCATTTTAAATAAAACAATGTTAATCTAGAGCAGATGCCTAAGTGCATCTTGCAGAAAATTGCTCATGGCTGTGGACCTGTCATCGCTCTGCTCGCAGGCACGTTTTCCCTGGCTCACGTGCTGACCACCTGGAGCTGGTGGTAACACGCCGAGGGCTTCCACCTCCAAAATCCAACCTCCGTCTTTGTTCTGCAGCTCGTGAGATCCCTCCCCGTGATCCGGGGCCGAGCACGTGCGTGGAGGCCATACAGACCCATCTCCCACGTTTCTTTGTCTGCACACCGGCGCAAACCTGACTCCTTTCTGCCTAAGAAATGTGTTATGACAAGGTTCTGCCGGCCGTGTCTGCAGCAGCACTTGCTGGCTGCTTTACTGACTCTCATCTAAACAGAGCTGATCTCCAGCTCACATTGGCTGACCCATCTCTCAACCCCCCAAGCCCAAAGAAGCTACAATTTCTTGTGTGGTCCTTAGCTTTCTACCTCTTCCTTGGAGTTCAGCTTCCAGAAAGGTCCTTCCTTGCCTCTGCAGCTCTGAGGATCACTGGCACAGGTGAAATTTCACCCAATGTCAAGGAACAGACCTTGGGGAAGGTGGGAAGCCACACAGTACCCGGTGTAACAGCATGGGAAAAGCTTTTCAAAGGATGCAGGTGGGAGTCCAGGCCCTCCAGGGCCAGGAGCAAATGAGAGATGTGGAAAGCAGCTTTTTACAAAATGAGCTGGATTTTATTTATTCTTGTAGCTGCTGTAAGTCAAGGGAAAGGCCTTGAGTTTTTAATCAATATATTGGTTTGCTCTACTGCCTTGTGCAGACCATAAGGAGAGTGGTAACTCGCTCCCTGCTCCATCCTGATGGCTCTGCTGTCTCAGCAATGATTAGATTCTTCCCTGGAGAAAGCAGAGGAAGTAGAAGAGGCTTTATAGGGAGAAGAGGAAGCACCTCTTCTCACTCTCCTGTTGATATACATCAAATTCAGGGGGAAAACTGGATGCAACAAAGTTGTCTCAGAACTGTAAGAGACTATTCTGATGAAACTTTCATGTCAGAGTTATGGTTTTTGTCTTGCATGAACATCTGTGATACTTTTGAAAGTGGTGTGTCTCTCCTGAAAATAGCAGAGTGTAGTGACATCTCAGGCAAGTGCTAAAATCAAGAGATGTGGGTAGATACTGTTTTATCAGATGTTTCCTTTGTAGACAGAAGTCTAAGAAAAGCCAGGCTTTTGCAGTGTAAGCTGAAGTCTGAGCCTGTCCCAGCTCCATGTCCAGCAGGACCTGGGGGAACTTTAAAGCAGGCTATGAAAGGCAGCTAAGTGACACAATACTGTTGTTGGGAAACCAGCCCCAATGGCCTGCCTGCACCTCTACTGGGAAAATTCTAAGTGCCCACAAAGTCAAAAGCACGTTAAACATCACCTGGAAGCTGCATAACTTCATTATTCCAAGTTCACAAGTGATAAATTTGGCTTCCTCGGCCAGATGTGGGGTATGTTCAGAGTCGTCTTTATCCAAAGAAACACTGGGGCTCTTGTTCTGGGCAGAACCTCACATCATGCCCTCCTCTGCAGTCTTCTGGTGCAGCACCCGGTTCATGCTTGTGACTCCTTGGTCACAGGTACCACCTCCACGGTGATTGCAGCTCCTTGATGAATGCTAGGAAGCGTCAAATGAGACTTTAGTGCAGGGAAGAAAAATATGCAGCTGGAAAATCAGTCAGAAGGACTTTTTACCAGGAGGGAGGCTCTGCTGCAGCTCTCTGTGGCTGGGTCTCCTCCCCAGCTCTGAGCTGCTGTGCTTCCTCAGCATCACTCTCCAGCCCTCTCCTCTGTGCTAATTTGCAGCCCTGTTGGTTGCATCTTTGCACACACCATCTCATGTGGCAAAAGATCCCCCAGCAGCCTCAATTTTCCTCTCAGCCATCATATGGGAGAAATTTAAGATAGCTCAAGTGGACTTTGTTTATTTATTCTGCACCTCGGCCATCAGAGACTGCCAGTGCTGTGGTGTGAATTACAGTAAAATAAATAAATGCACTAATTGCTGCTGCTTTATATTGGAAGTCATTCTTACTTATGAAAACATCTCAAAAGGTGTAGAAAGGAGACACATCTGGGCCAGACCAGGCAAATCAGCTGTCTATCTTAATGAACCATTAACACAGGCTGTTAAAAAATCCACGCTGAACCCAGGCGAAGTTCCCACATTGGCCCCTGAGCTTTGGGTAAAGCTCGTGATGTTCATCTTATTACAAGCACAGGAGTGTTGGTGAAATAGCTTGTATAGAAATGGAGAAAGAGCAAAACAAGGTAGAGGTAACTCAAGTTTATGCCGTGAAGGAATTCACACCCGCTGGAGTTGTATGCATGGCTGTAACCACGTTCTGCTGCAGCCCCTGAGCCAAAAAATTGACACAAAGAGAAAGGATGGGGTGAGGGGGGGAGGGGAAAGGCTAATCACCATCTTTCCTTTCATATAAATGTGTTAATGGTTTAGTAAGTGTTTCCAAAAATGTCTGTGTGGGATTAAAATAGAAACCATGGCCAAGTTTAAAATGAGCTCTTGGATGGGGAGCAGACAGTAGTGTAAATCCTGGTGATCCCATCCTGTCCAAGGCAGAGGGAAATGTGCAAACGCACGTCCAGCACAGGAGGATGGAGAGGGTGAAGTGTTTGTGCTGGGAATTTTCTGTTGGCTCTTGGGGAGCTTGGTCATCCCAGCAAGTGGGAACAGTGCTCCACATAAGCAAAAAGTGCAAAGCATGTGAGGGTTGCCATGGAAATCGGGAGTTGTTTCTGAGAAAGCAAGCTGCATATGAATGATCTGGAAAAGCATGGATTGTTGGAGCTTCCTGCCCTCTGCTATGTAAAACCCCACCCAAGACTGTCGAATTCCTTTCTGGGAAGATGCTTGTCCCTGCTGCTGCTGTGGCTGCACAGGAGAATAGGTTGTACATGCATTTATGTGGGGCACATAACCCACACTTTTCATTGCAGCTCTGGGCTTTGGCCCACTGACTGGTCCAGAGGAGGAGGTAGGAACTCTGACCAGGGCATGGAAATTACCTGGGAAGCCTCTGCTCTGGGTCACAGCAGGGTCTGATAAACCCCAGGCAGAAAAGCCCCCAAATTATCCATGAGTATCCCACCTGGAAGGCTTTTCCAGACCAGTTCCAGGGAACAGAGTGAACCAGGAGACAGGATCAGAAAGCTGGGGATAGTCTCCATAACTCACCAGTGGCTGGTGGAGGATGCCCTCGATGTAAAGGCTGGGAGGGGGGTGTAACATGCCAGAGGATCTGGGAAACCACTCCTGTTCCCAGTATCCACAGCATTCAGGGACCCACACCCCTGGTGAGCAGGAAAGACTGAGGAATTGGCTCCAGGACAGATCAGATGGAAGCCATGCTTAAATGAGTGTAATGATGTATGGAAGAAAAATGTTATTTCGGAACTATGAGTTTAAATAGATATAACAGCAACGAAGGCAGGAGATCTGCATTGGGAATGCCAGCACACTTGCTGCTTCCAAAGTTTTATTTTAAAGTCAGGATTTATTTTAAAGTTCAGCATGTTTCCAATGAGCTGCTAGGCCTCCTGGAAGTGCTCAGGCCATGTTTACTAGGAAACTGCACAGTGGGTCCTGCTGGAGGCTGTTTGGGAGCTACTGACATCCACAGGGTATCATCATTGGTAGTTTGGTGGCTGAACTCTGTGCAAAGCCACCCAAAGGACAGAACCTGTGG
This sequence comes from Aleadryas rufinucha, assembly GCA_013397815.1. Classification (NCBI taxonomy): domain Eukaryota; kingdom Metazoa; phylum Chordata; class Aves; order Passeriformes; genus Aleadryas; species Aleadryas rufinucha. The sequence continues at coordinate 153,056 of VZTH01011894.1, read as the reverse complement.
GATGAACATTCCTGGGGGAATGGGCTTCTCATTCCTGGGCAATAACGGGAGCAGAAGTCCTGGAAGCACTGACTGGACCTGCAGTTTTCCCACTGTCCTGTCCCTGTCAGTGCCACTGGGACAGGTCCATGTCCCATTCTGGTCCATTCCAGGGATTCTGCTGCCTTCCTTGGCACTGCAGGGCAGTGTCCCAGCCCCTCTTAGCCCCTCACTGCTACTGCTGCAGCAGGAGCACGGTGACAGCAGGTCAGAGGTTTTTCTGGGTAGGACACAGCCACAGGGATGGATCCATTGCTCCCACCTTACTACTGGGATATTTTTGTTATTAGTGTGATTAACTTTCTACTGTTGACTTCTGCCTGTGGGCTTATAAACTCAAGCTGTCCATTTGCTACAGGTCTCAAAGCATCATCTTACAAGGAGAGAAAGAATTTTCATTTATAATCCATGAGACCTATTCAGCAATGGGCTGTCCTCCTCCTCCCTCTGCCAACAGACCTCTAAGTGAACAAACAAATGTCTGGAAATACAGGCAATTTAGCTTGGAAGAGATATCATCAGTGAGGTTCAGAGGTTAATGGGCATGGAGGATTTATAACAACCCAGGCCTATAAAAAAAAAGGGGGGGGGGAAAGGAAGAGGAGAAAAGAAAAAAAGGAGTGGGTAGTAATCTAGTTGACATCTATTGTTCTTTGGATAACAGCTCATCTGCATTCTATCTAGTCCAGGGTATTGCAAAGCAAATTTAAAAACATATGTGTGCAAGCACACACACACACATCTATCTGTATGTATATGTGCACATATAAACTGAAATATAATGAGGGAAAAAGCCCCTGTAAGTTTGAACCAACAACAGCAATCCATATATCTTTATTTGCTGCCAACATCCAAGTGCTGAACTCTCAAGGAGCCTGGATCTCTGCCATCATCTGTCCGTGTCTGATCTCTTTGGTAAATACGACGGCTGCCAAGAATGAGGCAAACGAAAAGCGCTCGCAGATTAGAAAGAAACACATGGCAGCCACTGACCTGCTGAAATCATAAAATACATCATGAAGTAAGAAAAGAGGGGAAACAAATCATCCTCTCAGGGACTGCCCATCTGCTCGCATAAAGCCGCAATCATTATTGCAAATAAATACGTTCAGACCAGAGAAGTCTGGGAATAATTTGGGGGAGGTGGGTACCTTTCTGTGTGTGTCTTTGGAGCCCTCTGGAAATTTTCCTACATAAATAAGGTGAGATCATCATCCAAAAATAGATATCTATCAATTAATTATGTAGGGAACAAATCTTTATTTTATGGGTACAATTAAGAAAAAAAAAATCCAAGACAGGATGGGGCCATAGCATTGGAAAGGAACCCCCATGGAAATTGCAGGTCCATGTTTTTCCAATGAAGGATGGATCAGTATTTATCATCTGAAAGACTCTGCAGTGTGAATAGTGGCTGTGTTTTTGCTATGAAGTGAAAGGGTACACATCTTGTTTTGCCTTTTTATTCCCTTGATGTTCCACAGGGATTTATCCAGGTACTAGATTCAATGCAAGGGTCCTACTTGGGTTGGTTTTGGGTTAGATTTTTTTTGTTGGTGGGGTTTTTTTTGTTTTTTTAGGACTTAATAGATTAAATTTGACTGGAGCCTGCTAGGGGCTTGGTGTAGTACATGTCTTCCTAAAATCCAGGATTCTGGGCTGAATAAGGGCTGATTCAAACGTGGGGGAGGAGAAGGCTGAAAACAGGAACTACTTTAAGAAGTTGTTTATCTCCTTTTCTTCCCCTTTGTTCTTTTCCACCAAACTGTGCTGAAAACTTTTACTTTAAGGGTTATGCTGTGCTTGATGGTACTCCATTCCTGCTCAAGACAAAGCTGCAGGTACAAGGCATTTTGTAACTTGGGAATATTTTCCTTAATATGCACAAAGGAAAGTTCTGTGCAGTGTGTCCAGGATGGACTGAGCCTGCGGTGGGTCTGTGAGTTCCCTCATGTTCCCACCACAAGACTCAAGCCACATGCTCTGGGTGAGGAGAACAACACTCAAGGATGGGATTTCCTATGGAGACCTGTGAGGGGAATGTGTTCTGTGCATCCCCATCTGCCATGGGTGGCATCTGGTGGTGTCCCAGGAAATCAAAGACATGGATTTTGTGGTTATTTAGCCAGGTACGTTTCTGAAATGCAAGGTTTCAAAATGACCAGAACAGAGAGAAAAAGGTGGCTTTACAGGTTTATTCCTTCCCATCTGGGTAAGAAGCTGAGCAGGTGGTGCTGGCTTCTCCAAGCTCCCCTGGAAGCACTGTGTGTCTGTACACACATGCAGACAAACCTGAGAGGTGTTTGGTGTTGGGGTGATGGCAGAAACACTCACCTGAGGTTGCTGTGTCCCAGCTTTGGTTACCTGGCTGAGCTCGTGTGCAGGTTGTGCCTCACGGGTGTGTTTGTGCTGTCCAGGGAGGTGTCCAAAAGGCTGGGGCAGCTGCAGCCCTGGCTGCTGTGCAGGCACCTTTGAGCTGCAAATCCAGCTGTCTCTGTCACACCTGGCCAGTGGTTCTGGTAGGGGGTGTGTGCTCAGAGCTGTTTGAACTGGGGAAAACACCAAACCACCCTGAACAGGCTTTGTCATGATGCACTACAGACCCCCCTGTTCAGCACAGAACCTGTGTGCTCCAACCTCTGCTTGATGCAACCCAAACTTCTCAGTCCATTTTACCGTTCAGTGATGTTAAAATCTCAGGTTTTGAGAGGTTGCATGTTCCTGGATGTTCAGTAGATCTCTCAAGAGCCCATGTGAAATCTAGGGCAGGATGAGAAGGAACTGGACAGCTGCCCCTGGGCAGCCTGCAGGTCTACCTGAGCTTCCCCTTGGAGTGGGGATGTGAAAGAACAGGAAAATGCTTTAAACCTTAGGGACTAAAAAAATCCACAAATTCATAACCTTCCCAGTCTCATTTCAGGATTTCAAGAGTTAAAAGAGCAGCAGTTATACCAAGAGAGACTTTGCTACAAGATGACTTAGCAGAGTCAGGAAGAAAATGAGGAAAAATTCCCCAGCTCTGAGTACAGGCTGGCTCCATGACCCCTATTTTCTGGGAAAGCCAGCGGGGTAGTGGAATCTTGTCACAATGTGCTAATGTATAGGTTCCTTCCCAACATCTAAAATTGAAGATTTCACGCCTGGTGCCAAGCAGCTCTAAAAGAGGGGTTTCCCATCCCTGTCGGCTGCTGCTCTTGTTATGCTGTTGTGCCTTTAAAACTGCATGAAGGATCCCAGCTTTCTGCCTTCTCTGAATTTATTTTTAATATTACTCAGCTTTCCACTCTCCAGCTTTATCTCCAGATTCCTCTGGGAGTATTTTCCATAGGTAAATCCCAATGCAGGCCACAGTGTCCCCCTCTGCAGGAGACAACCCTCTGCAGTGGGTACTCGGCCACTCTTCCTGCTTGATTATAAAACCAGAAGGTGTTTTAGCATAATCTCCTGAGCATTTGTTAGCCTGGTATTATTTCCCTCGGATTTATTATTATCTTTACACACTTTGCAGTTATTTTCTGATCTTGTAATTCTCTTAGCTTCTCCTAACATTCAAGCTAACATGATGAATTACACCTTTGCTTAACCCTTTGCCTCCTGTTGGCAAGGAAAGCTAGTGTTGTCCTCTTCCTCTCTTGTCCTACAGGACTGGAATTTCTGGCTTGTGTTTTTAGTAGATGGCTCTTTACCAGTATTTATTAGTTTGTGGAATGGCAGAAATTGAATTTTTCTCTTTGACTTACTTCGTGCCAAAGTTTTTATCCTTAGTGACAATAGGAATCTAGATATATAACATGAGCTGCAATATGTCATTTTCAGAAAATAATGATCCAGCCTATTTATCATATTTTTAGTTTCCTCTTTATGGATCCCAGGGGGTGCTCTGTTTTGTTTTCCTTTGGTTTTTTGTCTTCGTTCCAAGAACAGTGATGAAATGACATATCTTTCTTATTCCCTCGAGATCCTGGGCTTGCATGCGTGCTGTGCTACAAAAGTTAAAGCTCCTCATTCCCTCAGGGAATGTTGTCTCCCAGTTGCTCAAGCCTTCATGGGGCTTTGTGCCAAACTGTGCTGGATAGCTCTTGTAAAGCCAAGGATGGGGGTTAGAATGTTGGGATTTTGCTCCAGCCCCCCTTAGCCTTCCTCCTGAGGATACTTCTCCCAGGAGCTTGTAACTCAGGTGCTGGTTTCCACCTCGCCCCCCATTGCTGATACAAAATCCAGCTGAGCTGGGGACCTCACCTGGCTTAAAAATAATCCTGCGCTATGGTAAGGAGCAAGGATTTGATTCCAGTAAGCCCTGCAGCTGGTTTCCCTCTCCTGCCTCCAAAAACACCCTGCCAGTGCAAAAGCAGGAGTGGTGGAGAGGGGATGTGTGTGTGTAGGGGCTGCGGTGCCAGCAGCTCCCCCGGCACAGCCGGGAGCACGGCTCCAGGAATTGCTGCAGGAGGGATTGCTCCGGGGACACTGCCTGCTCCCTGCTCCCTCTCCTGTGTCCCACACCTTCCCACCCCACCCATTCACGTCCCAGCCACAGCCTGCAAGTTGCTCTGTTAATCACATCACTGGAATGGGCTGAATTTTGGAAAGAGAGGGGGAAATTTCTCTCTGTTTTTGGTGCATAGGCACATCCCAAATAGGCTTTGCTAGGAGGAGATGTTGGTGGGATGGCACCTCTGTGCTGCTTCTGAGCAGCTCTGGCAGCATCTTAGAGGGGCTTCACCAAGGGGACCTGGCTCTCTGGGGGGTCGGTGTTGCAGCCCTCATTTTCCTTAATGGTGAAATTATTTCAGGCTGCTAACCTGAGTTTTCAGGTAGCCATTTAACCATGGTCATTGTAAAAGGAGATAAGTGCAGGCTGTCAACATCTTGCTGAAAATGAAGCAAATCCTACTGATATGGAGGTCCCAGGCTTGCTGGGGAGGTGACCCTCCAGCCCACAGCACTGCAGGTGGGGTGCTGAGGTGAGGCTGCCCAGTTCTGGTCCAAGACAGGAAGGGGACACTAAAATCATTAGGATTGGAAAAAGCCTCTGAGTTCCTCGAGTGCAACCATTAACCCAGCAGTGCCACATCTGAGTTTCTCTCTGAGTGGGGTGCACATCAGGCTGAGCTGCACGGATTGCTTGCAAACCCAAGCAGATCCTGTGTCTGTTCCGTCCTGCACCTCTCTCAGCCCATTTGGGTGGTTTAAGGGAAAGCTGATCCCATGCCAGATCCCATGCTGATGAACCATGTTGGGCTGTTATGAAAATCACTGCATTATAAAGCATAACATTGGCAAAGGTTTTCTTCTTTAATAGTGCATCCTGGGGAAATGATATGTCTCACTTCAGCTGAGAGCAAAAGCTTTGAGCCCCCAGCTATTTAAGCACGTTCCCTTTCCCATATGGCTGTGATGGGAGATGGAGGCAAGCCAGAACTGTGGATCTGTGTTGTCCTCCTGCCCTGATGCTGGGCATGGATCAGACCCTTGCTTCCTCTGTGTTAAAGGAGGTGACCTTGCTTTGCTGAAGGGTTTGGGGCTGCTGAGTTGATGTGTGTCCATACACAAAACCAACATCCTTTCTGTGCAAACAGAATGGCTTCTGCTTAAAACAAAAATTAAATAAATCTCTGTATCAGATGATAGACCCCAGGATATACATGTAGGTTCAGGGACATGTCTTTAGTCTTCCAGCCACGTAGGAAAAGGCATGGTGTGCTCTTCAAAAACATCTGAAGGCATAACAACAAAAGCACCATGTGGAGCTGGATTAGGGAGCTCTCCACTGCTGTTTGAGTGAAGTGATGGCCATCTCTGCCAAAATCAGGGACAAACTCGCAGCACTGAGGGCTGGGGGCAGCAGCAGAGCAGGAAGACTTGGATTAATTGAGACAAAAACGCTGGGCTCCGCTGTGCCAAAGTCAGGAGAGAATGTTCTTCTGTGCATGCTAATATGCCTTAATAACCTCATTAGGCGTAGAGGCACTTGATAGACAAAGCACCTCCTTCATTCTTTAAGAGAATTTCAAGATTTGAGGGCAAATCAAGGATTAGCAGGCCTTTCAAAGGCTTAGGGAAGCATTTTGTGTGGCTGGGATTAAATTACATTTTTATCAGGCTGTAGAAATGGGTTCTGCTTCTGCCTCCCAGCGTGTGACAGGCTGGGCTGGTGTGGGGCTGAGTCCCACTGGCAGCATCATTCCTCAGTCCAACACCGAGCTCAGGAGATCCTGCCCCAATGCTGGCTGGGGATAAGCTAGAGAAGCCCTCTGGAGCTGGGGAAGAGAGTATTTAAAGCCAACCTCCACCCCAGCCCAAATCCAGCCTTTGTCTGCTGTATCCTGCACATGGGGCAGTGCCCTGTCTGGGGGTTATCCAAAATGAAGGACTTTTGCATGAAAGAGCACCCAAAACTCGGGAAACACCTGTGTGTTTGCACTCTGGCAAATCCTTCGGATTCTCCTAAAGAAAAGGCCATTGATCTGTGCCAAGTAGTTAATTATAAGGAGTCTGCAACCCTGCTAACCCTGTTTTATTTCCTCTGACCTCGCTTTGCTGAATTTGGCAGAGGATGTCCCATTTGTTTTGGTGAGAGCAGTAAAGAGAGACTGGATCACTCTAGGAACATCTCTTAGAAGAATTTAATCACTCTAAAAAGCAAAGGCCAGTGCTGTGCCTGCAGAGCAGCTGGTCACAGAGCTGTCCTGATGGGACAACACTATAATATAAGAAATAATAACACCAGAAGCCAGATCAGCTCCCTTGGCTGTGGATGAAATCCCCTGTCTATGGACAGGGCACAGCTGTAATCATGCCAATTGCTTTCCTTATTTTAAGCAGCATGGTTTAACATTGTCATTGTAATTGAGCTTTGCTATGGTAAAAAACAGGTTAGAGGTGCACCTGGGGATGGGGTGGTAGATCTGTGCCTGCCTTGAGGGAGGGGGACAGATTAGCTGACCTAACAGTGTCTCTGTATGTGTGTGTGTGTGCAGGTATATATATATTTATATATACAAATAGTCAAAGAAGAAGGTTCTGGCCACTTTCCATGCCCTTTGACCAAGTGCTGTGCTATTTCAAGCAAATTGGAGCATGAGACCAATAGAACAAACTGCAATTTGCTTTAGCAAACATTTGCAGAAGCACGAACCAGGCTCAGCTTCTTGATGCAAGAGAATATAACCCCGCATACCGAGGAGAGGGGAAGGAATCTTACAGCTGTGCTGAGCCCCCTGGCAGGGAGGAGACCTTTGGGCTCTGTGGGCTTTGCAGTGATATAAAAGACCATTTTTGGAAAATCACAGCTCGTTTGCATTAGGGCTTTGGACAGGTGTTAAAATCCTTACCACAGCCCATCTCGTGCATCTGTGTAGCTGGTCTGGGTTCGCCTGCGTGGACCACCTGTCTCTTCAGCTCTAACTTTATTCTTTGCTTACGTTTCCCTAAACGCCTTGGGCAAACAAATGTAGTTCTCTTAATGAAAAATGCATATATTTTGGTTAAATGGATCTTGCTGTCACTGCGTCGCTGCCTTCCCCTCAGTCAGGGCTTGCTAACAGGCTGGGCTCCACACATGTGCCGAATCCATCATCTGTCACGAGTGTGCACCGAGGCATGTAAGGACCCAGCACTAACTCCATTTCCTAGCAACCGGAGGAAACCATCACACACACCACTATTTTTCCTCTGTCAGCAGGATTGCTCCAATTTATGTAACCTACAAAATGTGTGTTATCACCACAATAAACCATATATTCCGAGGTGTTATTTACAGCCAGATAATCACAGCCCTGCAGGCCTGGTGCCTGATATGTCCTTGCTTGGGACCTCAGTTCTTTGGAAACCCCATAGAAATGTCATCCAGGGCTTCTTTGACAATGGCACTAACCACTTAATTATTGAGGAAGATATCAAATGGTATGTGGCATGCTGGAGTATGAAAAAAATAGCTGAAACCAAGTGGTGCTGAAGTGCCTTCATTTGCAGGCTATGAAGGAGTAGTTGTAACTGTGAATAACCAGGTGGGATTTGTCCAAAGGGGCTGCTGGTGAACCTTAGCTCTCAAAAATGAGAAAGATGAAAGTATGGATGGCCAAATTCATTGCAGGGAATGTCTAGAAACAAGGTTTGTTGGTGACCAGCCCTGCTGCTGGATACCTGTGTTGTGATGGGGCTGAAGGGATGGGACATTGCTCCAGGACAGGAGCATCTCTGCACAGGCTGCTTGGGGCCTCTGCAAAAAACCGGGGTGTTTAATTCTTGCAGAGAATGGTCTCTTGGGGAATTTGTCCCTTGCGGTGTCCTTAATCCCAGCTTCCCATCCTGCAGGGTGGCCTCTGTGCCGTAGTGGAGTCAGTGGAAGCCTGGGTAGGAGCGGGTGCCACCTGCCAGCGCAGGATGCTGATCCAATTAACTTTTCTAGAAGAAAAAGGGCTTCTGGCTCTTTGGCGCATTTGCAAATCACAAGAAGCAAATGATTCAATCAACAGATGAATATCAAGCAACCTTAGTGAGCGGCTTCTGCATCATGAGCCTGTTTAACAGCAGATTGAGCTGCAGATTAGTGAGACATTAGAGCACAGTGTGATGCATCACAGCGTAAATGGGAAGGCTGAAATCAGCGCGAGTTTCCTGGAGAGCCGCTTTATTTTCCTGTAATGCCAAGCCCATTATAGCCCAAAGGTTCTTAAATAACTCTTCTTGCAATAGATAATAATACAGACTATGGAAGAAAATTAAGGAATACAAAAGGAGGTAGAGCTGTGGTGAAGGAAACACCATTTGCAGAGGGTTCAGTAGAGTGGGAAAGCCGTGCAGCGGGAGGGTGCTAGGAAATTCATAGGGGCTCATTATGTGAGCCTTGCCGTGGTCTAACCCAGATCCAGGGTGTCCCATGGGACACTTGCTTGGATCAAACACCCTCCCAACACCCTACCCTTCCTTCCCAGTGTGAGGAGACTAACTCAGCACAGACGAATCCATCTCCAGCCTCCACTGCAGCTGCGATAATGATGATGTAGGGGGAGTGAGTGTCACATCAGTTTTAGGTCTGAGGCTCACAGAAGAGGTGGCAGTGCCAGCCTGACCCTCCAGAATGCCCGTGCCAGCTGCAACCAGCACGAGGGCATTTGGATTGTGACAGTGATGCAGAAGCAGCTCGCTCTGTGAATGTGATGGATGTCTCACCTTCGGGATGCATAAAGGCACCCATTGCGTCAGTTAAACAGGAGTGTGGAGTGCTGGGGAGTTTTTGTTTGCTCATTTGTTAGCTATTCAACTCGAAATAGAGGAGCCTATTTACACATGTAGCTTATTATTTGAAAGTAGGCAGCATGATGCATAATGCGGCCTCCCAGTCAGAGCAGAGCATCATGATAATGACAAACAAGCCCGGGAACGTAAGGTAATGCTTGTTTTTCTTGGCTGAAGCTGCTCCCTATTGAGGTAGCAGCTTTGCCAGCTGAAAGAGAAGCAAAGTGCAGAATAGGTGTTGACACACATCCCTGGCACGCTGCTGGGGTTTGAAAGGACTGGTTGGCCCTGATGCTGCTGGTTGACACTGTGCTGGCTGTGACCACCCCGTGAGTGAGGTGTGCACCAAAGCCTGATCCAAACCCCAACAGCCAGGGCTGTAAGGGGAAGCTCTGGCAGGTCTCTGAAGTCTGAACTGCAGGGTGGCGCTGGGCAGCACTCACCCTCCCCTTACAGCTGCCCTAAAGGTGGTCCTTCCCCCGGTGCTGGGGGTGTGTGTGCAAGGAACTTTGTGGGATCTTTGTGACCTGGGAAGGGGAAGTGAGCAGCTTAAGAATAACAACCTGAGAACCAAAAAATCCCCACAGGATTATTTTTAGCTCGCAGCAGCTCCTGGTGTGATTCACCATGTAGCCTGTGTATGGCTGACTCAGCCCGGCTGAGGATGTGATGCAGGGAGAGGGATGGATGGCGGGGATGATGCAGAGCTACTGGAGTTCCCCTGGCCCCTTCAGGAAGTCCTGGTCCAATGAACTCTTTTAGCTGGAGCTGAGTTACACCCGGATCTTGGCAGCAAGGCTGGCGTAAGAAATTCCACTTGTTGGAATGAGGTAGAAAGTGTGATTTAGACTGGTCCAGATAACTGCATCTGTGCCCAGAGCATGCAGCAGAACAACCTGGTGTGAATTAACTCTGTGTCCAGGCAGTGCCTGGCACTGAAGGGTGGAGAGCCGTCATCTGGGCAGACACAATTTGGGCACCTTTGTGGGTCAGGCAGGAACCAGATGGGAAGAATCAGCAGGATGGGGTGGTTTGGCTGAGTAGAATGGCCATAGCTGGAGGGGAGAAGGGAAGAGAGCAGCTCTTGATATGCTGCCAGCCCAAACCTGTGGATATGTGAAGGCCTCTGCTTGTAGCATAGGTGAGAGTGATGAGGAGTGTGTCTAAAGAAACTCCAGGCAGGATGCTCAGACTCTGATGTCAGAGGAAGTGACTGTGACAAAAAGTACCTCTTTGTCCTCATGCAAACCTCATTCTTTGGCCAAAAGATATACTCAGCATCAGCTCTTCACTCTGCTGGGGGGAAGCAGTGTTAGGGTGGATATCAGGAAAAGGTTCTTCCCCCAGAGGGTGGTGGGGCACTGAACAGGCTCCCCACAGCATTGGTCGCAGTCTCAAAGCTGCCAGAGCTCCAGGAGCATTTGGACAACACTCTCGGGGGTCATGGTGTGATTCTTGGATATGGTAAGGGAAAGGCCAGGAGTCAGATTTGATGATCCTCATGAGTCTCTTCCAGTTCAGGATATTCTGTGATTCTAACCGCTTTTCTTTAAACACTCTCCAGGACATTATGTGGAGTTTCTCTATCTTTTCTTACCCCTTCAGCCCCCTGTACTAAATTAAGAGATTGTTTTGGCACACCATGTGCTTTAAGTGCTCTGGGGTGGTTCAGGGGTTTTGGAAGCTTTCCTTGCTTCTCCCTTACAAAGCCCAGGTGCCAAGGCTGGTCTGGGTGCCTGCTGAAAGCCGAGGGGCTCCTCTGTGCCCACAGCGTTTTCTGCTCTGTGCTCTTTCCCACTGAGTGATTTCAGTGTGTAACAGCATTACCGGGGCTTTGGCTTTGTTGAAACAGTTGCAGCAAATTAAACTTTCTCCGGGGCCATAAGAGCATGTGTGCTCTTGGAGCGAGCGCGGGATCTGCCACCCTCTCGGGCTGCTTTCCAGCCCCTTGGAGCTCGCGGTTGTTGGACCGATTCCCTGAAGGATTCATTTACCTCTGTTTACAGCTCAGCCGCTCATTTCCCTCAGGCTTTTGTAGATGAAGCTGGGCTGCTTTTAGCGCAGAGGCTGCTGAGGGCAGGAGAGAGCAGAGGGAATCCCTCTCCCACCTCTTCTTGCTTGCACCTCTCATTTCAGTGGAATGCCCGCTCCTGCTGGCTGCTGCGTGAGTGGGGCAGATCCAGCCCTCAGTGAGTGATTCACACACAGTGATTCTGGGGACAGTCATGTTTTAAATGCAGCTGATCAGGCTGGCTTTTGCAGAAAGCCCAGAAATACATGGAGCATCTCTGGAACACGCTGCAACCCCACCTGTGCCAGGCTGCACTCTGCTTTGGGACAGGGCTTTGCAAAAAACAAACAGCCTGTTCCTTATAGAAGATATGACTTTATGCTTTAATTGCATCCCCTTTCCCTCCCACAAGCACAGCACAATCCAGATTCCCCCAAGGACTTTCACAAGCCCTTCCAAGGAGGAAAGGATCAGCAAGGAAAAGTTTGCTGCAAGCTCCACATATATTTTGAAGTGTTTCCATCTTGCGCCGATACCCATCTGTGTATTTCTGTGTAAGCATCTTCAAATCGAAGCTCTGATGTGCTAAAATATGCCCTAGACAGTTTTGATGAGACACGACACTCCCGGATATGCATGTTAATGATAGGCTGACTCCCAAATCCCTGCACTGTGGGTAACCTGGATGTCGGAAAGAGTCAACCCCAAGTACTGTCAGTACAGGGCACTAAACTGCTCTGCCCATCTGGACAGGACACACTAAGGTGAAAAACATTCTCTTGATTACTTTTTTTTCTCCAATATGATATTTTCAAAGAAAACCTGCATTCATTATCTTCTATTCAGGACTCCATTTTACTAACTCCAGGTGGCCAATGTACACGAGATGGGTTCCCCTAAAGTTCTCTGAAGTTCCTGAGGTGTCATCTGTAGGTGGCTTGGATTTGCTCATCCCCAATGCCCACGCTACTCCATGCTCCTGCCCCTCCCAGCCTTACATGAGAGCAGCAGGCTCTCATGTAAGCGGTAGGAAGTAAGGACCAGATCATTACCTTTGGTGTTTACTTCCTCAGGGAAGGCTTTGTCCAATATCCAAAATGATCCAGCAATACGAGTAAAAGTGTTCAAATTCGATCCATTTCCAACCAGGTACAATGGACTAGAGCCCAGATCTCTGAGGGTATTTAGGGGTCTGAGTGCTCTGGATTGAATCTGGGTCCATGTTTCTGACCAACATCACTTTAATTAGGAAAAAACAGACTACAATAGTAACTAGTTTTAAAAGTCCAATTAATTTTTATGCAACACGTGGCCTTTACAATACCTGCATCCCTTGCACTCTCCTACGTGGATTACCAATGCTACACAGGTGCCGTGCAGACTCTCTGCATCTGAGCATCCATCAGAAGCTGTTTGTCATTAGTTGTGTGTTCCTGATGCTGTCTGTCCTCTGCTAAGCCTAAGGCATTTCAGTGGTGATTTAACATGTCAGTTGTTCTGAGTTGTGTCAGGAGGATGTGGAGCACAGGCCAGGACGGGGTGGGGTGCTCAGTTTGAGAAGGGCTGCAGCTGATGCTCAGCTAAGAGCTTGGGGCAGCCTCAGTGTTCAGGATGCTCTTACAGGTGCCTCTCACGGACAACCAGTCTCCACCGTCTTCCCAGTTATGGGCATTTTCCTTAGTTTTGCCTGATCCCTACTTATTTCAGAAATTGCTTGTTTGTAAACAACGCCTTTGTATCCCTGCTTAGCTCAGGAGGTGTAGTTTGAGTTGCTGATATGGTCCTTGCTGGGCTCTGAGCTGGCCAGGACTCGGCTGTGAGCATTCCTTCCCATCCATCCCCAGACAGGAGGGGGCTGGTGGCTGGCAGCTGGTGCAGAGGTGAAGGTGTGTCCAGGATCACAAGCAGAGCTCTGTCCCAGGCAGCAGCACTTTGTAGCATTTTGTTTTACCTTGATGGGCGCTGGACACTCAAGAACAAGGGGCAAACTGCAGCCAGCTCCGGATGTAACCTGGGATTTCAGTGAGCAGATCTGCTCAAGCCTTTGAACAGCAAAGCACATCTTTGTACCTGCATGTTTGTGTGCAAGACATAAGCTGAAATCCTTGGGCGATGCACGGGCTCATCCTGCGCATCAGTGACTCCTCCAGCAGACACACAGTGATTCCTGGCCGTCCTTCCCCAGCCCGAATTGTTAGTCCTGCTCCAGTGTCTCTCCGGTTTTGCTGCTGTTGTTGTTGTTGTTAATAAGTAGCCTGTGAAACCCTGGGAGGCAAATAAATATTTTGGTGGAGTTGGGCCGAGGAACCTTTCTTTATTTCCATGGTAACTACTTCCACTCTTTTGGGAAGCACATTTTCCAGGCAGCGGATTTGTCGACCTCGCTGTGCCAGGGGGGATGACAGGGCAGGTGGAGATAACGCTTTGACAGGAACGGTGTCGGCGCCCTGCGATGTCCTCGGGGTGTTCGGAGGTCACATCCCCGTCTGCCCCTGCCGGGGTCCTGTGTGGCACCGCGGCCGCGCTCGGCAGGGACACGGAGCCGTGCCGGGAGGCGCTTTGGGCTGGCACCGCCGCCTCTTTGCAAACGCCTCCGGCTGCTGTGCACCAGCGCTGGCAGCTGGGAATTCTCTGCCGCGGAAGGCTTTTGCTCACAGTTTAAGCAGAAATGATGCGGCGCGGGCGGCCGTGCCCTGCAGCGGCGGGGAGCCGGCACCCGCAGCGCTCCAGCCCCTTCCTACGGCTTCTCCTGCGGGTTTGGGGACAGGCTATCGCCGGTCCCTCCTGTCCTCTCCTGCTGACACTTCTTCGCTGGGAGCTCCAGCCGCTGGTGGATACCCATAATCGTGTTTTATGCCCTTTGCTGGAGACTCACCAAAGTGCATTAGTTTACATGAGCTTCATAAGCAATTTGCTGGCAAATGAGGTGCAGCCACCTCTCGGGCGGACCTGAAAGCCTTCGAGCTGGGAGTGAGAAATAATAAAGCTGGTGGAGGAGAGTGCTGGTGAAGCTGGATGTGGGAGGGGATGGAGAGGCAGAGCAAGAACATCTTTCTGCCGGGAGCAGCACTGCTCTTCTGGCTGCTGTGCTGCACATTGGGCCACTACCAAATTTGAGGGGGGAAAAAGCAGCTTGCTTTTTCAACCACCGTGTTTTTCTCGATTGTTTACCCAGTTCATTCCCCTCCCTGCCTTCAGGGTGACTACCTGGTGACTGGGAGGACCTTAGCCCCATGCAGACCTTCTCCCACCCATGGGACCCCACCAAGCTCAGTGCAGTGGGTTTTTGGAGAGGTACCTGGAGCCTTGCATTGCAGCCTCCTGTGCCTGAGCTTTCCCAGCCACAGCTGGCTCCAAACTGAGTTACAAATCAAAGTTAGAACGGAAAGACTCAGGTTTAAAGGCTTAAAAGTTCATTGGTGCAGTGTTTGGGCTGTAATTAGACAAAGTGTTGCCTTTCCTCTACCTTGTGGGAGCTGGGCACACAGGGAGGGTATAGACACTCATCCTCCTGGGTCCCTGATGTTTCTGACCTCTGTAAGGGAAAGCTGAGCAAATATGGGATCCTTAAGTTTGGAGGTCCTTAATAAATGTAGGGAAAAAGAGGATTAACTTGATAAAATCAAAACAGAATTTTCTTCAGCTAAAATGGGAGCAAAAAAATTAGTCTGGTATCAAATCAAATGTTTCATTTGACCTGGAGCAAGGTTGTTCCTTCCTTTCCATCCTAATTTACCTTTCCATTAAAAGCTTTTTAAATTCAGCTTCATCATAAATCACAATTTAATTCAGAAATAAGCAATTTAATTTTTAAAGAATGTCTCAGAAATTTCATATCTGGTTGTCAGAAACTTTGTCACAAAGGAAGGATTCCTGCTCTCAAGTGGGCAGCCCTTTGTGCTCCTCCATTAACTTCCTCTGTAACAGATCCCATGGGGATTTCACTTCTCACTGTGTTGGTGGCTCTGCCCAAAATAACAATACTCGTAGCAAAAAGGTTTGGTGCTGGATCTGAGCATGATGCCACAAACGGAGTGTGCAAGTTCAAGGCCCTCATCCCTGCTTCTTAGAGACCATTGGGGACCTACAACAGACCTGAGCCCAGGTGTAGTGCACACGATGCCTCCAGTAATGAGTAGATGAAAACTTTCTGATTTGATAACGAGAAAGGTGGGGGGTCACAAGGCTGTGACACAGACTGGTGATTTGCAAAATTGCGCATAATCTTTTGAAACAAGTGGCCACATAAAACTATCCCAGGCCAAAGTGATCAAGGCCGGTTGGATGGGGCTTTGAACCTGTCTAGTGGAAAGTGCCCCTGCCCATGGCTGGGGGTTGGTCTTTAAGGTCCCTTCCAACTGAAACCAGTCTATAATTCTATGAATCTATAAACAAATTCACAAGAGACAGCTTTGGGCTACAATCTGCATTTGAGCTGGGCTTGGTACCTGTTGCTGCCTCAGGCCTTTTGTATCAGGAGAGCCCTAAACCTGAACATTCAGGTGGCCTGTTTTTGTCAAAAAGATAGTGTTGACTAAGAGTATGAGGAGTAAGCTCATCAAGTGCTTCTGTGCACATACTTATGCAAGGTCACCTTTGCAGCAATGAGGATTTTTTCCTACCTGCTAAGGGAGCAGTTTCCCCTCCTGGTATGCTTTGCTTGGGGTCTCCATCTCTTTCACTGGAAGCTTTAAATAAATGACTTTAAATAAGTAAGATTTACATCAGCAGGGTCGATAGGGATGCTATCTTCCCTTTTCTCCTGCAAGCCACAGTCTCTGCTCACATCCAGAGGCATCAGTCTGCTGGGAATGCTGTGCATGCCTGCGGTGCTCTGCCAAGCCAAGCCACCACAGGCAAGGGACAGTCACCAAAAAGGCACAGGATGGACTTTGACACTGCATTTGATCTGCACGTGAGGCTTTCTGCTTTCCAGGGGAAAATCTGTCTATTATAATTTCCTGCCAGTGGGTAAACTGTGCTTGTCAACTCTCGTTAGGAAAAGGGCCATTCCTGGGAGCTGGGTTTGCTGAGGCTGTGCATCTGTCTCCCCAAAGGAGGCCCGCAGCCCTCGCTGAGTGTTGTCACTTGTACTTCAATTTCCAGGTCAGACCCAACAAATTGCTCCTTGTTCATAAAAGGTGAATACGATGATGCCACGGGCAGTAAGTCTGGATGTAGGATGGTGTTATTGCACCATGCTCGTATTGCTCTCGGTCAGGGTCAGGGCTGCAGCCAGTTTATAGCTCAGCAAAGCTGCAGAAGATCAAGGCTTTTCAGGAGGGACAGCAAGGACTTTGTGGGTTTACCTGTCTCTTCTTCCCCTGGTCCTAAAGCTGCCTGCTGGGAATCCAGAGAGGAGCTGCCCTGGTTAATGTCAGCTATGGGAAACTGAGGGATCATTGAGAAAAATACCTAAAGGTATTAATGACTAAAGTTCCCTGTTAAATAACTCATTTGTAGCTAATAAAGCTGGTAAGATCCTGGAAAACAGCAACCTGAATGCTTTGAGAAAGTTAACAACAGAGGAGCTGGAGTTTTCAAAGGTAATCCATCTGATCCTTCCCTTCCTCTCTGCCTTCTGTCAGCAGGGAGCCTTCACACCTCCTTCTGCAGAAGTGAGTTTCCCTTTGGCCACTTCCATGTGACAGATGGTATCTTAAACTGTCCAGAAAAGGTGATTTTAAAGTAAATCGGAGCCATCTCCTCCTGCTCTCCATAGCACTGTCAGAATTCCTACAGCAGTCATAGTGACAACCCACTCTGATGGTATCTTCTCTGAGACTACTGCAGCTGGTTAGGCCAGGATAATATCCTTTTGTCAGCCCAGTATCATCTTTCCAGGTTTGCTCCATTGATTGTTATAATTAATGCTTATTTTATTCAAAGTGTCAAACTGCTTCTCGATGAAGCAAAGGAGAAGCACTTTACTGTAGAAAACACGACAGCATATTTAATTGGTATTGAGTTGCAGACACCGCTAATGGATTTTAAAAATACAATAATCAAAAGGAAATTGGCATAACATGACATGGAGATAAAATGATCTGACATATCTGGTGGCCTGCCCTGGTGCATTGTACTGCTGCAACTGTTTGTGTCAGGCCAGAATACAGAAACAAACTTCATCATTCTCAAGCAAAATAAAAACAACACAATAGTAATAATAATTTTGGAAACAAATTGAGTGGCTTTTCTGGTTTCAGTTGTCATAAGCCATTTTACTTCTTGTGTTGACACCAGCAGCTCAGGTCAGCCCAGCAGAAGCTGTTCCATGTTTCTCCTCCCGTACTTCACATTAGACCCTCTCCCTGCCACACCTGGCATTGTGATTCCTTGATGGATTGAGTAATCCCTGTTATCTGTGGTGGGGCCTGGCAGGGTGAGCTGCTGCACGGCCCAGGGGATTGTCCCCTCCTTTGGAGGTGTGGGAAGAGGTGACTGCTCTCAGGAGCACAATGTGATGAAAAACTCAGAGGAAGGCAAGGAGGCCTCTTTTTCTGACCTGTTTTCTGCCATCCCTTAGCTTATCAAACACCAGCTGGGGTTTGTTTGAAAATCCCACTGTGTGGAAACTGGCTCTGCCTTTAGCCGGCCGCTAACTCCTCCTCGCTTCTCAGCCTCCTTGGGGCTCTTACTGCAATTCTCTTTGGTGGGTTAACCATCACCCAGCCGGCTTTTACAAACCCTGCCAGCTTTCCTCCCAAGCCATAAACCTATTGTGTGATCCCACAGGGCACAAACCTGGTAAACAAATCGCTTTGTCACACTCAAGCCGCGTCCTTTCAACAGGCACCGTCATCTTCCTGTGATAGCCTTTGCTGCAGTTTGGCTCATGCTTGAATACTTTGCTGAATATGATGGACTTAAACATGTGCTAAGTGCTTTGCTGAACTGGGTCCTTCTCCTGATTTATGCCAGGGTAGATTAAAATAGAATCAGCCCCTTAAGTGGTCTGTGCCGCGTGTTGTCAGCGCACCGAGACACCGCGTCGGCGCTTGTGTTTTAATTAAAGGTTCCACCTATTTACACGGAGTCAATCAATCTCAGCACAAAAACGTCCTTGCAGTGGATTAGCACCATAGTGCAGACAAATGGCATTAAGCACAAATGGCTTTCTGGAGAAGTAATTCATCTGCATGGAAATGAAAAATACAATTATTTTAACTGATGCTGTCGTGTAATCAATCATGCTGGGCATGCCACGTGCCTCCCGTGTGTGCAGGGACGTGCTGGCTCCTCTGGCTCAGAGTTAGGATGGCAGTGATCATACTGACGTGGTGGGTTCCCAAAGGGATCCAACTGCCTCCCAAAAAACCACCTGGCTCTAACTGGGCTTCCAGATCCAGGGCTGGTATTTGGAGCTGGGCTCAAGCCCCTGCAATGGTGTTAATTAGGTCATATGTAGAGCAGAAATGAGAATAACGTGGCTTCACTGATAGAGTTTTAGTGGGCTCAAGGCTAATGGGTGTTTTAATGGGAAAACACAGCATTCCAGCCTGTTGGAACAGCAATAAGGGAATCTATGGGCCATCATTAATATACTCCTGGTGATTAAAATCATTGTTCCCTCAGACCTGCGTCTCAACACACTCAAGGCATTTATTAGTGGTCCATTATATGCCCACTTCAATCTTACTGCTTAATTTGAACACTAATTAACATCATCATGCCTTCTAAAGCACAAATGGTACTTGGTAGGATTTCATTATCTCCATGCTCTGTCTGCAAGCAGAGAGAGCCGAACTTCACCTGAAAAACCACCTCCTTGGACTCATGGGGCCAGGGCCAGGAGGGTTCTCCCTTTCCAACTGACCTCCCAGGTCTCACAGTCAGGGGGGAGGTTGGTGGGAAGCAAAGCAATGACTTCATTTCCTGAGGCACTGGGGCAGTAGCCAGCAGGACAGCTTAGATGTCTAAACACTGCTTAATTATCTGACTGAACGGGGGCCCAGGGCTTGGGTTTGTTGCTGCTGCTGCTGTGAACTCTGCTCACTTCTTGCTGGCTCGCCCCAAGCAGGGGGAAGGCAGAGCCAACCCAAAATGGAAAGGTTTACTGGTCCCAGCTCCCCCCTGTGCATTGTGCTGCCTTCTCAGGAAGGATAGAGTTCAATCAGCCTTTGGAAGTCAGTGAGGGATGCTTTTCCCCCATCTAAATTTCTTAAAATAAATCTCCTCTGCTGCAGTTCAAGCCCTACCTCCTTCCCAGCAGTAGGAAAAATGAGCACCAGCTCTTTCTGAAGGAGCCTTTTATGGATTTGGGGGCTTTTATAATCTCTTCCCGAGGCTTTTCTTCTCTCTAAACTTAATTATGATTATTCCTTCTGCACGTCCCTATGGGGCAAAAACTGTGCTCTATCTCCTTGCCCCCTCCACCTCAGCTCCTCCAGCTCCTTCCCACTTAGGCACCATCATGTTCCTACTGGTGTCACCTCTGGCAATAGCTCCTACTGGGATATTGGCTTCCCCCCCTACTCCAAAACAGGGGTTTTTGCTTTGTGTTATAATTCCTAGTTCCTCTTCTACCTCTTAGGCTGCTGCCTAAGCACTCATTTTGTATTTTGTATTTTTACAGCTAATTATTCTTAGTTAAGTGCTGAAGGTTCTCAGGCTGCTGGGCTGCTGCCTGTATTTTTAATACTGCTTCCCCCATCTCCTCTTGAACTCTTCTTGGTGATACTTGAGCTTCTCTAGAGTCTAATAACTTCTATTATTAGTATTTTGAAACAGCAATAGATTCCCGTTTGACGGCATCCCCAATAGTTTGAATATTGAATATGAGGAAAAGCATTAGAGGGAAAACCTGCCTAGTGGGGAGGGAATGTTCTGCTCCCTGTCACTTCCAGGCTTTGCAAGAGTTAGTTTTTCTTCTCAGAAATGCGTTTGTCACCATCTCCTTGTCATTGCTCTAACTGAGAGGTGGGAGGGGGCCGTGTGACAGGGCGTCCCTCCGTGCCCCAGTGCAGCAGAGACGGTGGCTTTGCAGAGAGCTAAAGTGGCAGCACCTCAGGGCCAGAGCCAGTCCCCACAGCATTAATACTTGAGAATAATCTGAGCTGCCATCAGTTTAGCGAGGGAGCAGATAGGCAAAGGTTGGGGATGCTGTTTTCCCCTTTGGGGTTGCTCTCCTTTGGCCTATTGGCTCAGACTGACTGTAGTATTGGTTTAATGTCTGATCCATCCGCTGTCAGGAGGCTGTCAGTGCTTTTGCAAGGGAGCTGACACTGTATATATTTCCTTTGCTGCCAGCTTGTTACGCTCCTGCCCTGTCATGATCTGGGGTTTAGCCTTCACTGCTGATGCACAGACTGGTGTGGGGAAGCAGCAGCAAAACTGGGTCCAATTTCTCAGCACAGATAAACAACCCCGAGAGCGGGGAAGCGAACTCCGTCTCCGCAGCAGGCACGGCGCTTCCCCTGCAACGGCAAAGACAGACAAGGTGTTGGTATGAATAAAAACTGGGTGCCAGGGAGAGGCTGTCAGTGACATTACTACCTGTCACACGTGTGTAAAGTCATCAAACAGCGGGTGGGCGGCCGTGACAGCCCTGGGAAAGACATCTCTATTAGCACTCAGCGCCGCGCTGGGGCGAGGCTGCAGCGTGTTAAGGGCAGGCAGGCTGTTCCACTTAAGGTGGAAAATTATATATTCGGCAATGGGAGTAATTTGATTTGGCTGAGGTTCACAGTGTTTTGGAATCTGATGTGAGTCTTCCTACTATTGGATACTGCCCCAGATTCCCAGTGCTGCAGCATATTGCATCTCCCTTTCGGGCTGTGTGGAGTAAAAGAGCTTCTGAGCATGATGGTATGGATTTTGTACCCAGATGGGCAACTTCTCTCCTCTTCTGTTATGAGCTGGATTTTAACTTTGCAAGAAATTACAGCAAGCAGGATATTCCTGCACCATCTGACTTATAAAAGCAGCCAGTGATTGCATCCAGAGGCCTTTTTTCTGTCCCAAAATTTTCTGCCCATCTCAGATTACACCTACTTTCTAGAAATAGCCTTGGCCAATGCTGGTTTGGTACTGGAAGGGTTTCCAGGAGCAGGATATTTTGTCCAGAAAGTGATTGAGGTGCAACTCCTACAGCAGAGAGTTGTGCATGTGATGGGGTACTCTGGCATCCTCACAGCTGGATCATCAGGGACTGAGCCTGAGATCTGAAAATCATCAGTTTGAGGAGGTGAAATCTAACTGGAGCCACTGTAGGCACCTGGAGAAAGAGGAGGCTGTGTGAGCTGGAAAGGAGGGAGCAGAACTGTGAAACCAGCTTAAAATGCATCCCCACGAGCTGTGTGTGCCAGCAGCTGGATGCTGTCTAGCTGCAGCCACCTTGTTAAACCACTTTCCTTCCCCTGCTAAAGCAGGACTGACGCTTTGCTCAAGCTTAATGGCTCGTGTCAGCGCGGTGCTTTGTGCTGGGCTGGGTGAGAGCTCGCAGTGGGGCTGGTGCAGAGAGAGGCTGTCCCCTCCTGGAGCCGCTCGGGAATGGCTCAGCCTTGGGGGAGCCCTGTGGGGCAGTGAGGTGACAACCACCGTGCAGCAAACCCCACCCCAGGCAGAGCACCATGAGGACACGCACCAGCTGCCTGCTCCGAGGAGCCCGCCCACACCGCCAGCAGCACCCTCGGATTTTGTGCCAACTTTTAATTGCATGAATTTAATTATAGGGATTTTCTGGCTGTGTTGGGGGCTGTGAGCATCTCCCCTGCAGCTGGGAATGTGCAGCTCCCTGTGCAGCCAAAGCAGAGGCAGTAACAGGGGAGCTCAGTGCAGGGAGAGCGGGTGGCCAGGGCCCAGCCCTGCTGTCACTTGGCCAGAGGTGCTGTGTGGCCTCAAGCTGAACTGGTCAGAGAATGACCCTCTTCTTTCTGGGATCTTGTGTGCATTTTTCTGCACTGCAAAACAACTTCAGCAGTGAACCATCAGTCCTGCTTTTCCCTGAGCTGTTTCTATCCTGTGGTTTGCAGTCTGCAGGAGAGCTGGGGTCCATCAATGGACCAGCTCTATCCACTGGTGGTGGTACAGCCATCAATGCTCTGGTCATGCTGCCAAATCCATTCTTTGTATGAACTGGGCTTTTCTCAGGCTTATAAGAGGTTCTAAAATCAAGCCAACTCTCCCTAATCAAGGGATGTTGGAAGAAGAGACGAGAAGCTGATGGGTGGCCATGGAAGGCCTCTGGCAGAGCCCTGCCCTCTCCCTTCCCCCTGCTCGTGCATCCAGGTATCTACAGCTGGAAAGCTATTTCTGGCTGACATGGGGCAGCACTAGCTCTGCTGTGTCACCAGAGATGAGCACCTCAGTGGGTTTCAGGCAGCTTTAGCAATACCTTAGCTACTGAGGATCCACACACTGCTACCCTTTGCCCCCATGGCTTGAAGCTGAGCTGGCAGTTTGGGGTTAGAAGCAGTTTAATTCCTCCCTGTTCCCTGCGGTGTTTTGCTGTGCCACCACCTGACCTCCCTGTCCCTGCAGTAATAAGGTCAGCACACGGAGCAGCTCTGCCTTCCTCCCACCAGCCCTTCCCTCTTAGGGGTCCCTGGAGCTTTGGCTGCTCATTCCTGCCATTTTCCCACTTTGCACTGTTTAAAAACAAGCAAGCAAGAGCTCCCTGGAGCCAACCACTCATTTGCTGGCAAGGACTGCCTGTTAATCAATTAAAGCTCTGCAAACGTATCTGCAGCAGGGTGGATGATTAAGATGCTTTCTGTCTCTAATGCATGCCTGGGGGAGGCTTGCCTGCCTGGTAAGGGCAGGTGTGTTGGTCTGGAGGTCCTGCAATCCTGCTTTTATAGGTCTTGGAATAAAGAAGTCAGATGTTGACGACAGTGAGGGAAGGGGAAGAGGTTGGGAAAAATCAGTCTTTTGCTAATGGATGTTATTACCTGAGCCCTCTCTCCAGGGCAGGATTTGCTGATCCACTCAGAAGCGGCTCTGGGGAAACATCCCCTCAGGGACCATCATGTGCAGAAGAGGTGGCTCATGTGGGCAGTGAGGGAAATGGGCTGATGTGGAGGATATTCAGGAAAATCGACAGAAAAGGTACTGCTGAGGCCAGCACTGAAACAGCACCAGAAGTGTGTTTGTACCCAGGCTAAAACTCATCAGTGTCACTAAAATGAGGTTTGTGCTTGTGATTTTACGCTCTGCTGTCAGAGCAAACCTCAGCTGGGGGAGCCTGCCAGCCCTTCTAAGCATTGCTTTAATTTCCACCACTGATCTTCATTTCCAGGCATGAATTTGGTTCACTTCAGAGTCTTAAGCAGGGGAATCAAAGGACAAAAACCATTCTCTCACTCAGCCAACAAAAGGGTGCAGGGCCCTTATTGGGTCTATGTGTCATTTTAGGGGTTGCAATGGATTCGTAAGAAGTTCAGTTTCTTAACACTGATGTGCCATAAACTGCAGTGCAGTCCTTGTAAAATGAAAATTGCATTCATGCTTGCATTTAGGGAAGTCATTTACCAGCCCTTGAGCTGGCCACCAGTTCAAAACCCATGACCATAATAAGTCAAGCCAAAGAAGTCTTTGCACTGGCACAATTTACTGAGATGTGATTTAATAGGAAGACTATTAGTGTTTCAAAGGGCTGACAGTGACTGGCTCGGGTTTGATATTTAGTTAGATATTACAGTATTTGGCAAGAGCAAGATCTAAATCGTGGCCCAGGGCAGGAACCCTGGCTGAGGAGGACTCTGCAGCATGGTGGGTACGGAGTTATTTCATGGGTGGAAGTGCTGGGGTGGAAGGAAAATGGCTGGAGATGGAAACTGAGGCATCCCCAGATGTGGGAGTTGCTCGGTGCAAAACCCAGCGTGGCTGGTGGTGCTGGCATGGGGAGATGAGGGAACAGGGAGAAGGGGCAGATGGGATCTGAGGCAAATGGGAAATGGATGCTCTGCCAGGAGCACATTGCATCCCCATCCCAGCACGGCCCTAGGGAAAGCACATTGTTCTTTAGAAGTTGCAAAAACAAACCCTCCAGTCTGCCCATGCACTGGGAATACTCGAAGAGAATTAATTGAGCCAATTAATGATTTAAAAATAAATATATGTTTACTATTTTGATAACAAGGTTTCAGACTATCACTTAGTCCATAAAATAAACTAAACGCGTGGTGGCCAGAGCAGAGCCCTGCCCTACAGCTACCACCAGAGAGCATCCTTGTATACTTTTTCTGTGGAAAAACAGCATCGAGCTGGGAAATAACCCATCTTTCAGCAGCCTGTCTCTTTTTAAGTGCTTCCCAGTCAGCAAAGATACAATAATTGAAAGTTGTCTATCAATCATGTTAGCAGACAAAACAACATTGTTTCTCTTCTCTTTTTCTCCAAAGTACTGGAGCTTGATCAGCTTAACAATGTGAACAAAGGCATCAAGTCAAAAATCCCACTTAAATGTTTTCAGGTATAAAAGCACATCATCTTTGGGGAGGGAAGGTGAAAAATTCATTGTTTAGAAGCATTCTAGGGGAATGCTCAAAAGGCAAAAAAAAAAAAAAAAGACCGGTGGAAAATAGACTATGTGAGGACAAAATGTCTTTTGGGATGAATTAAAAAAATTTGCCAAGAAATTTGCATGTCTGCACATCTGTAGCCCCCTCATCTGAAGCAGCTGATGTGGCCAGAGAAACAGGTCAGAGGATCAAGCTTTGACTTGTTTTAGAGCTTTCTTGGATTGTAAAATCATGCTAAATCTAGGTTTGCACTTAAAGTCCCTGTGAGTGCAGGGCCAGGATTGCAGGGATGGGCTGTGCCTCTGAAGCACTGCATAAATGATGCTCTTATTTTCCCTTTTGCCATCCAGGTGTTGCCCAGCACCCAGGCTTCCCAGAGGTTCAGCAGCCACCTCAGAGCTCCTCCTCGGTTTTTAGGGGCACTTTGCAGTTCTCACAAGCACATTTTTCTCCAGAAATCCTTGACTGGGCCATGGCAGGTGTCTGTGTAGGTGACACCCTGGAGGGTTGGGGCAGGGGCTGCTCCTATGGCCCACAAGCAATTTTGCTTCGCAGAGAACAGCTTCCAATGTTTATCATTCTTTGCCCAGGGCTCATTGTTGTCTGCTCCTAAGTGGTTTCAGTAAAAAAATGATTTGTTGGCTCCAGGTCTGAAAAGTGGCAGCTCCTCCAGGCTAACAGGAACCTGTCGTCCGTGCAGGATCATGTAGCAAAAGGTTTGCCAGAACTTTCTGCTTGTTTCAGGGCAGGTTCTGCATTGCTGCGTTTTTGCAGCAGTGTTACATTTGGTTTGTGCTTTTATATATACATTTATACAAACTGATTTAGCAGGGGATGCTGGAACAGGTCTAAGGTTAGTGCACGGCAGAGCAGAAGACAGATCTCTCAGTGCAAATCATTTCCCTTTCTCAGTCAGCTGCAGAAAAGGGAAATAAATAAGCAGTGGGAGGCACCATCACTTTTATAATCACTTGAGCAACGGCGGGACCAGCTCTCTGTGAGTCACAGCAGCGCTGCTGCTTCCCCTTTGCAGACATTAACCAGTGGTTTTAGGGAGGTTTAAAATTAGTGGTCTGTTAGTTACTGTGTGTTTCACTCTCTGTTCAGTCTGGGGGGAATGCCACAGCCTTTACAGCTCATAGACACCGTCCCCAGGATGACTTTTAGCTCTGGATGATTGCAGTTCAGGCAGCTAAAACGCAGACAGCAGAGAAAATGTGATCATTGCATCTTGGTACCTCACACCTGTGATGTTCATCACCTCCACCAAGTGCTGTTCGAGTTCATTTGGGGTTTTACTGAATACTTAAGGGGGTGGGAGGGGGTGCCTGAGCTGCCCTTTCCCTGGCATGGTACAAGCTAGGAAAATACTTTAGTTAGGCTGAAACCAGGGTTTCCTTCCACTAAAGTCTTTGAACTGTGAAGTCACAGGTCTACCACAGATGAAACACATTTCCAGAAGTTCTCATCATGTGTGGTTCTGGTCAGACGGGCAAAAAGATTCAATCTGTGGTTGCTATATTTTAGTTTCCTTTCTCCTCCCTACAGAATTTTCCTTTTCAGATGATTTTCTGAGTTAATTCCAATTCTGTTGCAAGAAACTCATAAAGCTGTTATTGCTCAGTCACTCTCAGTCTCCTTGTTAATATAATGCAAGGATAAGCAAAGTTCACAGAAACTGCCTACACTGGAGGAACAAAACAAGAAGACATTTCTGAGCACTGCAGGTTTTTCAAAGCTTCTTTGTTCAGAGATAGGGAAAACAACCTGTAAAACTTCACCCCGACAAAGGGAGCTGCAGATTTAAGGCTATTGAAAAGAGTCATCTCTCCAGATGTAGGTTGGCATGTGGGTTCACAATTACAACTATGATTTATGATTCATCCCAGCACACTGGGATGATGGGGGGAGAGAGTGTCTATATTAGGACAAACCTTGAATGACGAGGGACAGCTCACAACTTGAAGAACATGGAGAATGAGGTCATTTGAGATGAAATGCTTCAGCATTGCCAAGCACATGTTAATTTACTGAAAGAGTAGAAATTTAAAGTGATTTTCATAAGGGGAAATACTCATTTGCCAGCAGACAGGAATCTCTGAGTTTGTTTTAGGCTTGGAGCATCATCCTAGCAGCTCAGCAGCTACCACTCCAGAGCACACTGCTCCCTCTGCAGCTCCCAGTGCCTTCAGAGGCACCACACAACCATGTCTGGAAAATAATGGTTCTACTTGAGAGGCACCTTATGCCAAGAGCATGGTAATTTTCGAAATAAATCAGCTAAAAAGCTCTTTACGACCAGATTGTGATGTAAATGTAAACCCTTGTGATTCAAGCTGTGCAATACCCTCTAATTGAGGTATAAGAAGATTTTTCTCTGATTTTCACATTTTGCTACAGCTTTTATCTAGAAGGCTGCTGATTTGCTGCTTTAGAGATAAGATACAGGACATGGAGAACCATCAGCTGGATTATTTCAGCATTTCCAGGGGTGCAGCACTGTACTCTCACAGCCATCAAAGATGGCTCTGTGCTGTCCTTTGCCTCTTGTTTGAACTTGCAGGCTGAAGGCATTTCCCCCCCTCACCTCGAACCTCAAGAGAGATGAAAGTCCTGAAGACACCCTTTCTTGGTGTTCCATCTCCAAAGGACCACCTTGGCTTGCAGGTGGTGTCAGCCAGCTGGGACTTGTGTCACCTGTGGGAATGGCCAGTTGGAGTGGGAAGAGGAAATGCTATGAGGGAAGAGTGGGGGGCATTTCATCTGGGAGAAGCAATGTGGGTATTTTATTGGTGGTAATGCCAGGCATCTGCCTCAGTTTTGTCTCTCCCAGGCCCT
This sequence comes from Aleadryas rufinucha, assembly GCA_013397815.1. NCBI lineage: Eukaryota > Metazoa > Chordata > Aves > Passeriformes > Aleadryas > Aleadryas rufinucha. The sequence goes on along the minus strand of VZTH01011894.1, from coordinate 125,468 downwards.
GGGGTTGCCCTGAGGTCTGGGAAGCTCCTGGATGCAGCCAGCTCCCACCAATCCATGATTCTGCCATCCAGACATCCTCTCCCTGTGTCAGAGGGATTACCAGCTGCTCTGAATACACTCATGCAAAGCAGAGAGTTAAACCTCAAACTTCCATCTGTTCGGAATAAAACATCTTCACTGGCTAAATTTGACCAATTTAGTGATTACTGTTGGGAGAGTATGGACTCTCCAAGTCCTCCAGCTGTCCCACCATGGAAAGCTTCTTGCCTTAATGTAAAGGGTTGCAGTCATTTCCTCTGCGGTTTTTGTCTAATTTTGTTACAATAATTCAGCAAGTCTACTTTGGCCAGCTGTTCCTCAGGCCTCCTGGCCCACATGGCTCATACACTGCTGCTGGTGATGATGTTGAATCAATCTTTCCTACAATTTTGCATCTGTCCTCAGCTCTTGGAGTCATTCCAGCAGTTCTCAATATACAGCTGATAATTTCACAGCACCCCCACGGTGATTCACTAGCCTGTGAAACCTCCTCACTGTGCTCCAGTTCCTCACTTCCCAGGCTGGTGATAGACATTGAAAATATTGTACAAGTGACACTTCCAATAAATCAGCAGTAATTTAGGCTCCTGGTAGTAATTCACAGATCTGGTAGGCTTTGCCTGGCATCTCCTCGCAGATCAGGGTGTGGATCTATCTAAACTCAGATGCAGCATCAAATGAAGGCTATTTTCAGCAAAAGCTCAGACATCTAGTGACGAGGGAAACTCCATAGGTTGGACGAGAGACCATGAAATGATACTTAAGATGTCCTTGGGGTTGTTCATCCTGGAGGAAGGAAGGCTCTGGGGAGACCTTTTTGTGGCCTCTTAAAAGGCAGTTATAAGAAAGATGGGGGCAGACAGGGCCTGTTGTGATAGGACAAGGGGTGATGGTTTAACTAAAAGAGGGCAGATCCAGCCTAAATCCTAGGAAAAAGTGTTTTACAAAGATGGTGGTGAGGCCCTGACACAGGCTGCCCAGAGAAACTGTGCCTTCCCCCGGATCCCTGGAAGTGGCCAAGACCAGGTTGGACAGGGCTTGGAGCACCCTGGGATAGTGGAAGGTGTCCTTGCCCATGGCAGGGGGTGGGAGGAGATGATCTTTAAGGTCCCTTCCAACCCAAAGCATTCCATGATCCTATGAGCCCAGGGTAGACCAAGGGTTCCTGGCTCCCTTTCACCACCTTCCTTTTGCTCCCCAGTGTCTCTTCTCCTGGGCCCACTTTGTGCAAGCAGAGAGAGTTCAAGTGCTCTGTTCAAAATCCCCCTGGGTGTAAATGTTGTCTTTGTTCTCTTTGCTATTTCTCAAGCCCAGGGTTGGTCCCTGATTTCCTGCACTGGTTTCATTCAAGTATTTCTCCCCACACTGTGCCGTGTCTTCTGCTACAGTGCCCTGGTGTGCTTACCCCCTTTTTCTTCTCTGGGTTTGGGCTCTGCTTTGCAGAGGCACTTGGCAAATATCACAGTGAGGAAGCTCCAGCTTTGCTGTCTTTTTTCTCTCCAGAAATATGGACAAGCATGCAGCAGCTTCTGATTTTCTGTGCTGTGATACTCTCTTCCCTTCCATTTGAGAGGAAAAGTCTGGCTACAGCTTTCTGGATGCTGCACTGTCCCTTAAATCCTCGCAGAGATGCTGAGGCATTGGTCCACACTGTAATCACCGAAGGATTACAACTAGTGTCATTCCATATTAGTGGGATTATTAAGTAAAATTGGCTTATAGGATCCAGCATGCTGGCAGCTCACCCCAGCTGAACAACAGCTGCACATCCCTTCTGCCGCCCGGCCCGCGCTGCCTTCCTGCCACGCTTCCCATTGATTTTAAATTTCACTATTCACTTCTCAAGCACTCCAGGGCTTGGGGATTTCCTATGTCATTGATTTATTGCTTTCCTGGGAGTCAGGACAAGCTTCAAGATCTTCATTCATCAGCCTGTTGTCAGTGTCAGGGTTTTGCCCACAGATTTCAGCAGTGAAATGATCCAGGCCCGGCACTGGTGGTGTTCAGTCAAAATTTGAAGCCTGTTTATTCCTGACAATTGGTTTTGCTTGTTATAAACTGTCTCAATTCATAGCAGAGGTGGTCGCTGCATTGTATTTGGTTCCCTGTCGCTGGCACTGAGGTCATGTGCAGTGCAGGACAGGTTATGGGAAGATGCTGCCCAGCATCCTCCACATTTGGGAGAGATCTCTAGAAACTGTTTTGGCCTTTACATTGATGCCTGCTGCCCAGCATGAGCAGTGTGCTCAGTAGCCTGGAGGTGGAGAGACCCTTTTCTGAGCTCATTACTTCCATTTTTCAGACTTTCAGAAAGGGGGAGGAAAAGCACCAGACTTTTCCAGCCCTCCAGTCACCAGAAGAAAGAATTCTTTGAAAGCTTCAGAGGGTAATGTTGCCAGGGAGGGCTCAGTGAGGATGTGTGAGGTTCAATATAGCAAGAGAGTGGTGTGCTGTGCTGTGCTGTGCTGTGCTGTGCTGTGCTGTGCTGTGCTGTGCTGTGCTGTGCTGGGCACCCAGAAAAATCAGTTATAAGTAGGTAAAAGTTCTGTTGCTCCAGTTCGAGCTTACCTTAATGAAATTCCCTTCCTCCCTTTTACATCATTGGGATGTGTAACTGGTTTTTTCCTTATTAATGATGAAGTAATTGGTTCCAGTGCAGGGTCTGTGTCCATTAGCACATCTGCTCAGACACTTGTACTTTCTGATACACGCTCTGTGTACAAGAAACACTTTTGTTCCTTGCCTGAGTGCGTGCCTTATCTCATCCACCTCATCTCCCCATCTGAATTTTAAAAAGAAAACTAATGAAGAAGATTATTGCACCATGACAATAACAATGTTAATTGATCATCGGCATAGCGATGTCTTGGGGATGTTTCTGGAAGTTGCTTTGGTGAATTCTTAAGTGCATGAGGGCTCTGTGTTTTAACAGAGTTCCTGCCTCAGGCAAAGGCCCCCTTGACTTGGCCAAGGTTTATAATTCCTCAGTATTATCACAAAAATTGTTAGAATTAAGTGTAGCCCATTTTTTATTCTGACTTGCTACTGCCATAGCAATAACCTTTGCCTCTCTCCGAGGCCGGATGCTGAGCTTGATCCAGATCCAATCCACAATCCGTGCTCTTTCCCGTTTTGCCCAGGAAGGCCCATTGCCTCCAGCAGCCAGGCTGGGGAACTCTGGGGAAAGCACAGAGAAAGTTTAGTCACTGCTAAACACAAGCAAAGATGCCAGAGCAAAGCAGGTGACCTGCTGGAAACTGAGGAGAAAAAGTAACCCTGTGACCCTCAGTTATGAGAATCATAGAACAGAGTTAAAATTAATACAAGACAAAAGAGGGCTGAGATGACTCAGGTCTTGCCCAAGGAATTTAATTGAAAACTGTAACTTTGGGAAGCGCTGGGTTGTTTTGCTCTGTGTTTGTGTAAGCAGCCAGCGTGAGGATTATTGGGAGCACAAGACTCTGCCTGGCATCCTTCCAGATGGGGGAGCGTGAGGCTAGAGCTGCATAAGTCTCCTCTGATGTGCTGGGGAGCTTTGCTAAGCTGCCTGACACTGCCTGATCCTTCTGGATATAGAGAGGAGCTTTCCATCATCTGCAAAAAATTAGAGGTTATGTGAGCAGCGTCATGAGGAATATCTGTCAGTGAATCACGGCGCTGATGTGTCGTGCAGCTCTCCCGTGGCTCAGGTACTGCAGAGCAGCTCGTGCTGCACACCTGGATCTGAGCCTTGGCCACACACCCATCACGTACCTCTCAGAGCTCTGAGACTCCCAGAAGTCTCCAGCAGATGTTTCATACCCTCCTCTGCTGTGAGACCTGTTATGAATTGAGTGTGGAACCCAAACAGAGCCCCAGCCCTCATTAAAACCTATCCTTGTGACAGCTCCTAGAGGAGCTCTCAGCTCCACCAGCTCCCTGCAGGGCAGGACATCACTCAGGGCCAAATGCATGTTCTGTCCAGGTGCCATGGGGATGTGGAGCATCCTGGGGTCCTGAGGCTGGGCTGGAGCCTGTGATCCCAGAGGGAGGCAGAGTCTGGAGAGAGGACACAAGTGCATGTCACACTCCAAACATCCTTGGCCTGAGCCCTTCAGGGACATTTTCTGAGCAAAAATGGTGCCCCTTAGGGTCTGCTTTTGCTATGGTCAAAAAAAAGAGAAAGTTTAAGTGTCATTTTGGTGTAGAAAGGGTGAAATATGATGCATGTATCAGGCTAATCCTTTCTTGCAGAATTAGATTAACAAAGAGTAGTCAGTGCAGTCCAAAGGGCAAAAGCATTTGCAAGACATCCTTCACGTCTTAATTCCCACCAGTCCAATGAGAAAGTCCCAGGAAAGTCCTGAATTTCGCCAGAGATAATTGTGGTGCTTTCCCTTTTCCCTTGTCTAAATCTCCCTTCCCGTTTCTGCCCAGCCCTGAGGAGCTCTTGGAGGGAGTCCCTTCCCTGTTTTGCCTTATGCCAACTTTTGGTGTGTCTTGTGGACCTCAGGAGTGGTGCCAGTGCTTGCCTGGGTGCTCTTGAAGGCTGTGGAGCCCCTTCCTTGCCGTGCTAAGCACAGCAAGGTGCTCCCAAAAACCCGTGGTGCACGCAGCTGGAGCATGACTGCATCCCACTTGCTCTCTGCATTGCAAACTGTGTGCAAAGGGTGAAATAAATAAATGAATAAATCATTGGCATTGTAGCACTGCAGACAGCTGGAAACATGATATAAATACTAAAGGCTGGCTCTGTGCTTCCCAGCAGTGTTTGATGTGGGCCACAGACACAACTCCCCAAGGGACTTCTGGTCCCTGAGGACCTGATTTATGCCAGTGCTGGAGATCAAAAGCCAGGATGTGGTGCTGCACAGCTATAATAGTGGATGTCCAAATTTCCTTCAGCTCCAGGTCTGGTGAGACAATGCTAAAATTCAGCCATTGGCAGACCAGGAATTAAATGATTTATGTTGGCTGGCTTAGGGAGGGGATTCACTGTTTTCATCACATGCCAGCACTGGTTCAGCCACATATGGAGAAAAAGAAGAGGCTTTATAAGGCTTTATGAATTGGCTGGATACCAGAACCTGAGCTCTGCTGGATGTAGGGCTTATCCTTACAAAACTCATCTTATAGCTGTGGAAATGAGTGGGTCTGGATTTCACTCATGCAGCCCAGGATTGCTGCAAGTGCTGATGAGAGCTCTGGGTTCTTCAACCTGCAAAAAATTATTGTATAATGCTCTGAAGTGACTGGTGTGCTGTTAATAGGTTCCATTTTTTTAATATTTATCATGCCAACCGCTAAGCAGAGTGGAGACACTGGCCCTTACCACAGTGGAGTGTTTCTCCCAGGACAGGAGCATCCGTTCCTCGCTGGTTAACCAGAGCAGGGGCACCCTCAGCTCTAAGGAAACCAAATTGTGGACTCCTCCTCAAGCACGAGGACAACCTGCAGATCCATGTGATGCTCCCACACTCGAGATCCCCAGCATGGTGTGATCTCCAAGGGCCTGTCTTTGCTGGCTGTCACAACCTGAGAGCGCAGTGTGAGATTTCTTCCACTGGAGAATCTGTATCCGAGTATTCAGGATTGTGCCCTCCAGGAGACAACATCTAAACTGTACATCACTGCAGATTAGTCTATGGCTTCTACAAATATGAATTTAAATAGTCTATTATCTCAAAGCACTGTTAATGTTTTTATTTCCACTTCCTAGATGCACGCTCCATACTGAATATCCTCCAAGTTCATTAGCTTCCATTTCATGTTGCATAAATTTGTAGTCTGCTCTTCTAAAGAGAAGATGAAACCTGACTGTAAAATTTACTGAACAATTGTTCCAATGTAGCTTAATTAGTATCTCGCAAGGATTTTGCAAGCATCTGAGATCGCTTGGAATGCTTGAGTCATTTTATTATGAGATTTAGGGTTAATATCTCAGATTAATAATACATATGAACGTTTATTAAACTCTAGGCAGCACTTTAAAACAACAAAAAATGGTTTATCATATTTATAACAGCCTCAAGGAAGAGAAACTTGCAAGTGACTCAGGCTCTGCTGTCTTTTCCTTAATGCTGAGTTGTAGCTGGAGTTCTGAGGAAGGCTGAACTCCCTGGGAGGAGGACAGGCTTCATTTCGTGGACTGCTCTGTCACTCCCAAGTTTTCTTCTGAAAGCAAGTCGATGGCAAACTTTAAATCAGACTCAGGATGTGGAGAAAGTGTCTGCTGTTTGGAAGGGAGTTGCTTCAGAAATGTAATTTCCTTTAAATGTGTTCAAGATCGGCCCTAAACTTTCAGACACCAAGAACTACTCTTTGCTAAAGGACACCTTAACCATCATTTGATATGTTTTGGAGAGCTGTTGACCTGAGTAAGCTGGTTCTTGGTTGCTTTGTTGTGCCCCAGCAGCCCATAATGCTGATTCAGTGCAGCTTTCTGATCCCTCCAGTCCTTGCTGGGTTGCACAGCAGCTCATGTACAAACCAGTGTGGGTTTTACATCCGTGCATTTGGACTCACATGGCCCTGATTTAAAGACCACTGCCAGGAACACCTTGTTAACAGGCAGCACTTCATGTGCTACCATAAAAAAGAAGTACAAGTCTCCCCATGGAGAGATTTCAAACTTTCTTGAGTGAGTTTTTGTAACTTTAGGAGATCAAATTTCTCCACATCTAAGTGAGAGGAGCAGCACCAAAAATGTAACAATGCACCCATTTATGTCAGCAGAGATCCTTAACCAGGCACTGTGATACACCTCTGCCTGCTGGAGAGAGGCAGAAGGAAGCAAGCAATACAAGTTAAATAAAGAAGGTAATGTGTAGCTGGGAAGTGAAGCCTTAGGAAGCAAATTTAAAACTGGTGCAACAACATGGCAGAGTGTAGGACCATTGGAAATGTCCAGCAAATATGATTAATCCATGGGCTGTTCTCCAGTGCCTGTAAGCACCTCCACTGAAAGTGCCACATCAGGCTGGGTAGGGAAGGACAGGCTTTGCCATCAAGCCATCACAGGGCCTGCCATAGTGACAAATGCAGATGTATTTGGAGAGCTGAGTTCAGCTCTGTGTGTAAAGCCTGTGTATAACTCATCAATTTAGAGTTTGTGAGACACATCAACCTAGTGCTGGCTCTCTCCATGGGGCTAAATTTCCTTTAAACTGCTTTCACGTGGTGTGCAAACTGGAAACAGGCGCGTTGGTGATGCTCACAGCAGGGCCTGCAGTGGAGCAGCGGCTCGAGGATGACTCAGAATAACAACCTTGTCATCCCGGGTGAGCCAGCCAGGGAAGGGGGGAGAGCAGGGGGGACCAAAGGGGGCTCTGCATCCCACGGCCAGGCTGGGAGCTGTGGCAGGCTGGTGCCAGGGGAAGGGGGTCTCTGGACGTTCCCACTGTTGTGCTACCCGAGGCTGATTGAACCTGTGAGATGAGGAGGAGTTGTTCTGAGGAAAGACTTTATTCTTTGCTAAGTCACGCACTGAGGCTTGTGCAGCGCATCCAAGAGTCCCTGTCTGAGTGCTCTTCTAGGTCTGGGGGTGGGGAATGTTGGTGGGAGAGCAGTGCACAACACCCAGCACGTGCTTCAGCTCATTTTGTTTGTGCTGCTCACAGCCCTTTCCAGCCCAGTCTCTCCCCTGCTTCTCGCTCTGTGTCCTATCCAGCCCATCAGTCTCAGGGTGTTGTCACTGAGTGATACAGGGGGATGGGATGGGATGGGATGTGCTGAGCTGGCCAGAGCTTTCTCCTGAGGCTTAGGAGAAGCCAATGCCAAAATTCAGCTGGATCTAGCATGCAGTGAAGGTGGGCTGGGGAACAACCACTTTATACTTTGATTATCACTGGTGTCTTGAAGGAAATGTAGGTCCTGCTAAAAATGGTGCTGGTTCTATTTTTGGTATATCTGGGTCAAGATCTCCCTTTTTATGTCTGTGATCAAATTCATTATTCACTTTCTGGGCATTGCTTTTATCCTCTTGTTATGTTCGACTACAAGATTAGTGGACCTGGCTGTGTTGGTGCTTTTCAATGGTGTTGTCAAAATAAATAAGAAATAGGGATATTGCAGAAACAACCCAAATGCAGTCTCTTCAGAGCTGGTTCTTGGGAAGTTTCCTCCATCTACTCAGGTTTGGCTTTGAGGCTCACTCAAACTTTTTGTGTCACCTGCTCATTTCTGTGTCTACCCAAGTATTTACAATCAAGTAAAATAATTGTAGCATCCAAAGCATGAAACTCCAGATCACCCACATGCTCCTTTTTGGCACATTTCTTGTCCAACCAGGACAAGACCAGCAAGTTTAGTTCAAATGCGAGCCTGTGTTGTGTGAAGGACTTACCTCTGCTCCTCCCCATTCAGCAACACCCAAGACAAACATCCTCCTGCAGCCATCCAAATCAGTCTAATTGTAAGCAACAGAAAATGGTGCTTTAAATAAATCTCATTTGCATACTGAGAAAAACTTCTCAGCTTACTGAATATGGAAATTACTAGTGGAAAATTATTTATCGCCTCAGTATCAAAATGCCAGAGGTTGGCTGGTGCCTTTGGGAAAATCAATTGTGATACAGCAATATTTCTCACTTCCCCATATATAATGTGATCTGCCAAATTTAATCCAGTTTTGCATTTGATGGTCCCCAGTAGGATGAAAAGGTGAAGCTAATGTCATATAAACAATGCCAAGCATCATCCCCCATGAAATTTTATGTGACAGTTGAAAGGTGCTGAATTATCCCAAAATAGCTCGGGGACTTCACAGTTCATGCAACCTGGCAGTTTACAACAATGCAAATATTTTGCTGCTCACTTAGCTGCTCTTCTCTCTTTTTAATTGTAAATTCAGTCCCAGTATTTCAAGCTAGAAGGTGAGAGAACGGAGGGGGTTCATGCTGTGCCATGCACTATCCTCAGTAACGAAATGCTGCAGAGTGAGAATGTGGAGGCAGAAGCAAGCATTTGCTAAGCCCAAATGCTTCCCTCTTCGCACACTGTTGATCAGCTGAAAGTCTCATCTGCTTCTATTATAGGGTAATTTTCCCTAAACATGGTCAAAATGAGAGATTTGTCCAAGGACATATCATGAGCCAAATTGCAGGGGTTTTACCATGTAAAAAAATATCCTCCTCTTCTGCTTTTTCCCTGCCTTCCCAGCTCCTGAGAACTGTCTCCATTACGTGGGCACACCATCACTAAGGGAACTCCTTGTTTTTCTTGTCATTATCTGCAAAAGGAGTCTTGATGTATATGTAGGCTGTTAAAAATGTACACATTTGTTGAAAATTGTCTGAGTAAGATGGAATGCTGCTGAGAGTATTTGAGTTCAGCCTACTAAGTGCTGTTGCTTCCTAGTCCAAGGAAAAGGCAAGATGTGTTTTTCTGTTTCCTTCAGTTTCCCTTGGGCAGTATTGCCAATCTTTGACATCCAAGATCTGAAAAAAAAAAAAAAAGGGATTGGGAAAAATCCTTTTGTGGTTTTATCTGTGCCAGGGTTCATTCCTTAACCACACCTGCATCAGAGATCAGCATTGTCTATCAGTACAAGTTTGTCAGGAGCTGCATTCTGCTTATTTTAGCGGGCATGAGAATTTCTGATTCACCTATGATGCAGCTAGCTGCCAAAGGAACTAAGTTGGTCTTGATACGTGCCACAGGACCTGAGACCCTTCTGTCCATGCTTTTGGAAGGGATTTGGTTTGGCTTTTCCCCTCCCTGGGGAGGCAGTGGCCTGCCTGCTGCCCACACAGACCTGGGGTGATGCCCAGTCCCTGTGCTCCATTCCCAGCATCATGGTGCCAGCCCACGAAGGGACATGGCTGAAACCACAGAGCCTGGTGGGTCCAGAGGGTTCACGTTGTCAGGATTTGTGCAGCTGTGAACTCAGGCAGGATCCAACCTCTGGCTGTAAAACTGTCAAACAATTTTCATTCATCATTTTTGGCTGGCCCCAGAGCCCCATGGAGTAGCTTTTTCCATTAGCTGAAATGGGCTGAGGTTTAGCTTGGGGCTGGAAGTGGGGCTGCAGGGAGGGAGCTGGGGGTCCTGGCCACAGCCACCACCTCTCCCTGCAGCTGCCCTGCTCAGCCATCTGGGGTGGCTGTTGGTGACCGTCCCCCAGTGCCTCGGCCATCTGGGACCGGGGCTCTGCACCAGCCTGTGCCCACTGCAAACAGGCCCCTTGCAGGGGACAGAAATCAGCAATGTCCTGTCCTTGTGAGGACTGGGAAACCCTGGAGGTGCTTGGAGATTTTCTCCCTACCCTCAGAGAGAGCCAGAGCTGAAGTTCCACTGCAGGGTGGGTCCAGAGCAGTGCCAAAATTTGGGAAATGGGCTGGGGGCAGGAATTCTGCAGAGCAATTGGCTGCTCAGAGCAGCTGTAACCCCCAAATACTAAGTATTTTCTCCCATGTTACATATGAAAATTAGACAGATAATCCTAAAGGCAAAGTTAATGTCAGCCAGCGATGAGACATCATCAGCTAACCCAGCCAAATATCTGTTCAAATACTGATATCTTGCATGGCCAATGTGAAATGGGAATAGCTGCATTATACAAAATACAAGAAGAGAAAGGCATATTATTTTTTTAATGCAACCTTTCCAAACAAATTTGTATTCACATTGTATCTTAACAGAGAGATGCAGGAAACAGACAGAAATTTATCTTCTCCAGAGAGTGATAAATCAGTGCCTGGTTCACAGGAACATTTTTCAGACATCTCGAGAGCACCATGCATGAAAATATACATACCATGAATTTCCTGAGTGGACAAGGGCTAGCTGGAATGACGACAACAGTAGGAAGAGCACAGACCAATAGCAGAAACCTGGCAGGAGAAATCTGAATTATTCCTCTGGAAATGCAGTGAAAACAACTAGGAAAAGTTTGTCTGCTCATTAGGCAAATGATTTGTATTTCCTTCACTGCCTGTCCTCAATGTGCCTTTCATGTAGAGTTCAGCTTCCAGGATGCTCAGGGCTCCTGAGGAGCTCACTCCCACGGAAGCACCTCTTCCCCGTTAGTTTGAAGAGCTCAGCCTCAGAGAAATTTGAGCCAGTGGAAACTTTTGGAGTTAAGTATCACTGTCAGGAAGAGGCCAGCTGAGGTCTCTTAAAGAGCATTTAGCAGGAAAACACAACTTCTCTGTGGGACTCGCACCCCTCCAGCCTAATTTCCCCTGACAAGACAGCGGTGGCAGCAGGGTTGTTGGACCAGTGGAGCGGGGACTGTTTTCTTTCCCTTCCTGTAGACATTAACAACTTCTCTCTCCCTTTTAAACAAATCCACACAATAGAAGACAAGTTGTCAAGAAAGATTAAATCAGTCTGTAAAGCATCCAAATCCCGGACTCAGCTTTTGCATCTGAGAGGGCAAAATTTTCCCCAAGATGGGTTGTGCCACCACCAGGGGTGGCAAGGACACAGTGCTGGCATGGGAGGAGGTAGCATCCCCCTTGGGTAGCAGGACATAGGTGGTCTCAGCACACCTCAGTTGTGATTCTGTGATGTGGTTTGGGGTGCTGTTTCCCAGATTTTAATGCAGGTTTCTTCTTCCAGTGGCATTATCCGCACTGGGACTCTGTAGCCCCAAGGCGTTTTCTGATTTGCCTCAGTGCTGCCTCCAACAAGTTGTATTGAAGCAATGCCAGACAATAGTGCAACTCCAGTGGAGGAGAGTGCTGGGCAGGCAATTGATGCTGGGAATGGATTTCTGTCAGGTATGGAAAATCAATGCACAGGAAGGAGAAGCACTGTACAAATCTGATGACTCTTCACTTGGCCTTTGCTTGTGCAGGAGAAAAATTACATTGAAGGGACCTAAGTTTGAAAAGGCTGACTTAACATGGTTATCCCAGTTAAATATTTAACTCTGTGTTGCATTTTTCCTCAGTGGATGTCAAATGCTTTTGGTGTCACTGCTGTGTTACAGGTCACCCAATTACAACTTTCTTCTGGCACTTTTGGGACCAGAAGGTCTATGTAGGAAAGTGGTCCCATGGTGGTAAGGGCCAAGAGAGGGACTCTGGCATTGTGCTTGGGTCACAGCCTGAGTCTGTCACCCTTTGTGCCCCACTGATGCAGTTTCCAGGCCATCACCTTTCTTTTCTTCTGTAGATCATTCGCTGACCCTTCTGCAAGCACAAAGCCATAACTGTAAGCATCAGTCTTGCAGCACCATGCACAGGATTAACTGGGGCATTTGCTCTTTATCCTTGCAGTGCAGGTTTCCTGCTTTTCCCCTTCTAATAAGAGCTGTGATGGATAGCTAAGCATCTAAAATAAACCAGCTAAGAGTGAGTGATTGGTTGGCTTTGTCATAACAAGCCAGGAGGGACGAAGCTTGATGGCAGAAAGGAGCTTCTCCATGAGTGGTTTGGAAGTGAAGTGTGTGATGGTGGAGAGCACCAACTGGTGGCAAGGTGGGGTGGGACAAGAGGAGGTGCAGTTTATCAAGCCATGTCCCCCAAGGGAGAAACAGTCTGCAAAGCCAGCTGAGTCTCCTCAATTTTTTTTTCTCAGGAGGGTGCTGGAGGGATGGGGAAAATCTCCAGACCCACACAGATGGTACAGAGGAACATCCCCCAGCCCAGGCTGTTGCCACGTGGGGTTAAGCTGTGGTGGAGTAGAAACAGTGAAGCTGTTCCCAAAGCCACACTGTGCATGTTCACTGCTGCTGAGGAGGACTGGGGGTACAGCAAACATGCCAGCACCCCGGCTAGCTGGGAGCTGGCTTTCTCCCTAGAAGGGCTGTGAGCTGCCTGCTTAGCAGGGAGGGCTCATTTGGCACCTGATTGCTGCCATCCCCCTTCCGATGGCTCCCATAATGTCCCCATAACCAATGCATTGTGTCCCAAATCGGTGCCCGATTGCCACAGCCCGCTGGCGGCTCAGAGCTCGTCAGGGCTGCTGTGTCTTGAGGCTGACGGAAAAAATTATTCCATGGCAGAGATGAGTCTGTGGAAAGTGTGGCCTGAAGCAGACAGTCAAAACTCAGAGCAGGAGGGAGAGGAGAGTTTTCAGTCTTTTTTGGATCTGCGTGGGCAGCCAGGACCTTGTATCACCTCCGACCCCAGCAGGCAGGGGCTTGCCCTGGTGCGGGAGATGCTTTTTTCTCAAGTGCTGCCTGTGTGATTTGGGCCTCATCAGCTGCTGCAGGGTGAGTGAAGGCACAGCCTGAGCTGGCTGGAGGATGCTGAGGCTCCTGCAGGCTTATCTGATGGGCAGCAGTTCAACAGGGATCCCGTGATAACGAGGACGCTGTGATTTGCTGCTCCTGCTGCTGGATTGTCGGTGTATTTTTAATGCCTCAAGGACAGTGTTTGACTAGGGAGAGAATTCCAGAAATGGCAGATTGTACTTAATTGGTGATGTAATTAGTAACGCAATTATAAATTGTCTAATGCCAGAAGTGTATTGTGGCTAATAACAGTCTGTGCCATGAGAATATATTTGGATCCCGGCTCCGGGCCTGCATCCTGTGCTGGCTGCTCCCACAGCTCATCAGCAGGTTAAAAAGACCAAATCCTGGTGGATCCTCCACTGGAAGGAGGCTGGGTGAATGGCTGCTGGTGGAACTGCTGCAGTACTCCAACAGCATGTGCTGACAACACTCTCCTTGTTTATTCCTTGAAATCCCAGCTGTGTGGAACACAACCATCCTCCTTCTCCCTTTCTCCTTGTTTAGATCACAGGCTCTCTGCAAACAGGGAATATTACTGGCACTGAACCCGTGCTTGGGTTTGCAAGCCTTGAAACCCCTGAAAGTTCCCATTTCTGTGTGGATCATTGCTGAGATGGCAGGAACTGGCTCCATCATCTCCATCACCACCATCAAGAGCAGTGGCAAAGTGTGATGACCTTCCTGGAGGTGCTTGGAGGAGAAGAGGAAGAAGCACAGAGCCCAGTAATTTGAGAGTGTACCTAATAGTGTGACTTGGGTGTTTTTCAGCATACTGATTTCAGGGCAGGAGGTTTATGTTTGCATGGGTACCCATGGAAATGAATGTGTCTGACCATATGCCTCTTGTTACAGGATTAAGACCTTGGTCAAAAATTCTGGCATGAAGAATACTCCTATTTGATATAGCTCTAAGGAAGAAAATAGTTTTGACCATATGAGGAGAGATTATGAGAACAAAGATGGTACTTTCTTGCATAATTATTAAATGATCATTATCCCATAAGTGCAAGTTTCTGTGTAGCTCAGTTAGTGTCTTAAAGCAAACATTTGTTATAACTTGCTCCAGAGTTTTCATCACATGGCTTTAGATTTCTCTAACTTCGTATTCTTCCACCAGTCAGCTGAATAATTAAATCGCTAGTCTGGGGATTTTATTGTGCTGAAAATCTGCAATTGAGCATTTGTTGCACTGAAAATGGACACATTTCTTTCCCAGATACATTTGGACACAGTAGGGATCTGAATCTGTAGTGATTTCATTTATAGAAGTTCCACAAGTGTTAAGTGGTATTAAATTAAGTGAAATGGAACACTTTGAGTCTAAATATTTCACATCTTTGTATAAATAGCTTCTTCTTTTATTGAAGCATAAAAGTTTCAGGCTTGCACCTACATTTCATCACGGTGAGTGAGGATTTAGCCCTGGGACACCTTATAAAGGTGATGAGTGTCAGGGTGCCCATGTTCTACTTTCCCATCTGTGCAAGGTGAAATGCAGGCAAACAGCCTTTTCATTTCCTCACCTTCACAAAATGCCTCACAGTTTTCCTCTGGCCTATCTGGAGCTCTGGGCTGTTGACACTACACATTAATTTTTCTTTCGGAAGCCATTTGTATTCCGGGGCCTGGCACCATATCTTCAACAAGCCGGTGAGTAACACTCTGTGGTGGGAGCTGATCCTGCAGAACGGGTTTGACACAACCCCGTGGCCTTTGCTTTCAGAGGTGGACATGCATGGACATCAGGGCAGGGAGTAAGTGCTGCCCAGGACAGAGACGGATGAAGGGCTTACGCTCAGGCTTTGGGTTTTATTTTAAAAGCTGCCTCCAGTGAAGCTTATTAAAGGCTGGAAGAAGGAGACGAATGACTCGACTTTCAGGAGCAATAGCAGCCCAGCTGTTCCCCCCCAGCTAATCCCCGTGTCCCGGTGGAGGTCTACCAAAATTAGTGCTTGCTGACTTTCATGATAGAGAAGCCTTTAATATTTGGTTCCTCAAAGCCTGAGCCCTGACATTAGCAGGGGTTATGGAGGCTGCAGTGAGGTAAATCTTGTTATTTCACAAAGTTGATTGAGTTTGTCTTGATTTTAGATGGCTCAGTGTGTGGTGCTCTCTTCAGGCTTGACCCACTGCCTACTGAAGTCACTAAAAGACTTGTGTGGATGTCACAGGGCTTGGGTCAGGCATTCAATGTGATAATGATGCCTTTTCAACCCACTGATGTCACTCAGAACCTGTTTATTGCAAAAAAACCCAAGCAGATTTCTGGGATATGTAACCAGCTCTTGCCATTCTGTCAGCAGCAACGTTTGGGGAGGTGCCCACCCCGTGCTGGGGTGTAACAGATGGGGATCAGCCTGCTGAGAGCAGCACATCCACAATGCCCTGCTCCAACACACGGCTTTGAATGGAAAATATCTGTCTTGGTTTGCTTAAACTCTTGTCATTTAAACTAATCTTCAATCACCACTGGGTAGCCCTTTGAGAAGGGTGTTTTCGAGTCCACGCTGAGCTTTGCTTCATGCAGGTTTATGAAGCTTTGTAAGCATTGCTGGGATGTCTTTTGAACAAACACCCAACAAATGGTGCCAACCAGAGGCCATTGGGCCTCCTCAGTGGTTGGATCTCCTGTCCCTGGTGTATTTTCTCCTCTGAATAATAATCTCCCCTCCCCTTGTGTACACAGACCTCTTGAGCTGACCCAGCTTTTAAGCATTGTGTGTCTGCTATAAAAGCATAGCTTTTTTCTCTGCTCGGATGTCTGAGCCCCTGGAATTCTCTTGTGTCTACATCTTTTAGGGTTTGATGCCTTCCAAACCTCCTCTTTCACCTTGATTTCTGTGTTCTGTGGTTTGGGCACTCCCTGCCTTGGCTTCAAAAGACACAGGAGAAAATTTTGCTGCTTTTTACCAACCACTGGTGGTCCTCCTTTGGTGGTTTCTTCCCTGGTATGGGAGTCACCAAGACTTCATAATCATTTGTTATCACTGTTTTGAGAGCTACACATCAGAGACCCATGAGCAAACACTGACCCCAGACACATGGTCAGTGAAGGAGCTGAAAAACATCCCCAAGTAATTAACTGTTCGCACTGAAATATTAACTACCCATCTCAGAAGAAAATTAAGAGGGAGAAACCAGGGTGCTTCCCTGCAAGCAGGGTGAGGACAGGGCAGCTACAGGTCCCTGGCCCTGAAGGAGGGCTGGGGTATCACTGCATCAAAATTAGGGTTGTCCTCAGTGTCCCCCACCACGCTGCCTGAATTCTGCCAGCCCATCTGCCTTTCAGACACCACTGGAAAAAGCATTTATTCCATTCTAGCACATGTTGGTGACTGAGAAGTCTCCAAAGACAGTTAAAGTATTTAACGCGTCTCACAGGACCTATTGGCAGGTTTCTGCAGGCTCCCCTTGGTGAGTTGTGGCTGCTGAGGGACTGTGGGAAGTGGGCAGGGGACATACCAGGAGGTTTTGGAAGCCTGGGCTGCTCCCTGTGCTGCCACCACCAGCCACTGCTCAGGAGCAAGAGGTGAGTCTGGCCTCACCCCATGCTCTTGCTCTGGCTCCTACTGCTGCCTCGTGTTTTGCTTCAAATTATGATGATTTGCATAGAGAACGCTGGCTGTGTGGGTATTTTTAGGCTGATAAAATTACAGAGATAAGCTGGGACAATGAATTGAATCAAGGGAGTGGCTTTGGGCTCCTGTTTCTCCTGCAAACAGCTCCTGCTTTATTTATAGCTGCATGTATGTGCGTGTATGGTTACGTGTTCACCTCTTTCCCAAAATCAGATCAAATCTTCCTGGCACAGATGACTCCCAGTCCGTGTTCTCTCATTCATCAAAGGCCCATCACATCATGTTTCATGTCTAAGTCATACCTAGAAACGCATGAAGGGGAGTTTTTTTGAGCTGAATTAAGATCAAATGAGTAGGAGGTGCAGCTACAAGCCTTTGATGTAGACAAACCAGGAAAGCTCTCTCCGTGGCGAGGGGCTGGGAGACACTCTCTCCTTCCCAGCACAACTCAATTCCCTCTTCTTATAAATTGCTTAAATAACTATTAGCTTAAAAGGGTGCTCCCATGAGCACTCATCAGCTTTCTGATCGCTTCAGAGCTGTCCATTCGACTTGTAACGAGATCTTTGTGCTCTGTCTCCATAGCGCTGCTACGGGGGTTGTAATAGTAATTAATAACATTACAACCACTCATGATTTACAACCACTGCTAAGGCTAGCCAGGGAGAAAATTGTATTTGGATTTTGGACCACTAGTTTTAATCAGGCTTCTGAAACACTTTTAACTTGTTTAAATACCTGCGAGCCCTCGTCTATAGTGATTGTTTCTATTAGTCACGAGGATGTATTGCTCAGGGGTTGAGCTTCAGTGTGAGTTGTATGGCTGGGGGATGGGTTGGGCTGTAAAACCTATAACAGAGTGAGCACGGGCTGTGCAGGGCAGAGGTTTTGTGGTTACAGGACTGCCTGTAATGTTTTAGCGTGTTTTATACAGAACTGGGAAAAGGAAATGGAAGCAAAGCCCACACTGTCAGGGCTGGAGGGAGGGAGAAGCTCAGGCTTTACTTTGTTGTACAGGATTTTAGGTCAGGGCTGGTCTGCGAGGGAGGTGGGAGACGGTGCTGTAAGTTTTGTCAGTCACAAATCTCTCTGCCATTCCTAAGGAAAGCAGACATATTCAAAAGAAAACCCCAGGTGCTGCCCCGACTCATGCTGGCTCAGGAGCTGCTTATACTTGAGTATCAGGTTGAAAACCTTCAGCTGCCTCTGTGCAGATGAAGCAGATAGATCAGAGTCCCTCTCGCTGGACTCTGAAGCAAAACAAACACAGCAACGTGCTCTGACCTGCAAGAAGGGGATTTCTTTGGCTGTTTATCTTCTTGCTGGGAGAGGTGTCCCTGCCTGTTTGCAGTGCCCACTGCTAGGGCCAGGTGTCTTCCTCATTGTCTTTCCTTCGCTCCCTTGCCTCTCCTCTTTTTGCTGCCCTCACAGAGCCACTGGGGCTGGTAAATGCCAGCAGAGAGGACAGGCACACTCCTTTGTATGGGGCTCCTCTGTCCCAGTTGTCCAGAGTCCTGTGCAACCATAGAACTCAGACACTTAAAATTACATCTGGGTGAAGAAACAAAATAAAATGTAACTTACAGTTTGTTCTCTCCCCCCAAAAAAAGGA
This sequence comes from Aleadryas rufinucha, assembly GCA_013397815.1. Classification (NCBI taxonomy): domain Eukaryota; kingdom Metazoa; phylum Chordata; class Aves; order Passeriformes; genus Aleadryas; species Aleadryas rufinucha. The sequence continues at coordinate 107,074 of VZTH01011894.1, read as the reverse complement.
AGAAGATTAGCCATTAATGGCTTGTCTAAAGAAATCCATCTCTTTAATGGCTTTGAGACTTCAAAAAGCCAGGCTAGGCAAATGTCCTGAGATGACTGCTTCTACTAGCAATTCTGCTATATCTTGAATTTATTCTTTTAGATTTTATTTTATTTTTTAAAACACTAAATTAAGATATTTCTTTTGTATGTCTAGCGCAAGGTGTCCCTTCCCATGGTGGGGGGGTTGGAAGGAAATTCTCTTTATGCCCTCTTCCAGACCAAACCATTCTATCACCATTCTATCATTCTATGTCCTTTTGGTCCAGTACAACTCTCCTCAAAGGAGTGGCAAGATCAGCATTTCTTGTCCAGGAAAGTGAGTACTGTACAGAGATGTCACCTCCAAAGACATTGAGATCTGATGGGCAACTTACAGACTTGAGACTGAATTTCAGAAGTTTAAGATGCTTCAACTGGTGGCAAACCAGTGGGATTTGTGTCTTTACTTTTTTTCTAGACCAATATTTAGCTACTTTTCCCTGTCTCATCCTTTTCCTACTAGAAGAATTTCACAGTAGTTTTAACCACATGGATAGAATATATGAAAGAGTATTCACTGAATTGAATTAATTCATTTAATAACTCATAACTCATTTGATTTCCCTAAAAGTGACAAACAGTTGTTGCACCTTCCTCAGGTCAGCCATACAGCAAAATGAGAAATATCATATTCTCATGTTCTTACTTCGATAACATAGATTTTGTGTTCTTTAACAGGGAGGAGGTGTTACCAATCAAGAGCTAAATGTGACATAAACTCATGTTGTTTGTCTTAGGGCAGAGGAAAAGCATAAACAACCAAGCTGAAATCTCAGCTTTATCCAATATAATATTTCTCATAGTTCTAGTCCAGGACGTTGCAACACTGATTTAAGTCAACCACAAAATGTGGATCCACTCCTGACTGTAAGGTTTGGGTTCACCTTTATTTCTCTGGCTGCTTCAACCCTGACATAGAGGACGATGATTCAGTCAAAGCTGCCTAGCAAAGTGCTCTCTGTACTTTTTTATCAGCAAAAGTTTCCTTGATCACCATGTTCCTACTATTTTCCAGGCTCTGATATTAACAGCATGAGTTGCCTGTAAAGTAGCACGAGACAGGGAAACACCACAGCATCTCTTCCTTCTGAGCAGCCCTTCCAGACTCCTCTTCTTGGTTGCTAGGATGATCTGGGTACAGCAGCACTCGAAATGACAAATTAAAAAATAAGTCACTTTTTCCAACTTCAGGTGCTGCAACAATTAAACACAAACAAATTAAATGAAAATAATTAAAGTTCAAATAGAACCTCGGTATCATTAAAGATCTGCAATCATATCCGTGCAGACCCATAGTAATTACAATGCATGCACAGTAATAGAAGCCTAATGGTTGCAAAATGTTCTTTGGATTAATTGGCTTTGGCAGCTTACACACTCACATGATTTTCTACATTTTTGCCCATCCTGACAATCATTCTGTGCTCTAGGCAAGCTTTGCCTGAGCTGTCTGTCTTTATAACCATCACATTATTCTGGCTTTTTGAACATCATAGTGCAGTAGTTTGCCTCTCAGCATCCAGTACGGTTTAATCATGTCCTTATTTGTGCACTATTGTGCAGGGGATGGCTGCTCCTTCCTTTTGGAGAGCAGGCACTTTGCACAGGAATGCCAGTGGTGTTCCTGGAGCCATGAAAGGCGAGTGGTGGGGCCTGTGGGGCTGTGGACAGTGACTCTGATCTTGCTTCACAGAGAGGGGCAACACTCAGGGATCACCACAGAAACAACAGGAGATCTTAGCATGAGTTAGGGAATGAATGCCAAACTGTGGCTATTTCCGTGTGAATAATGTTCATTGTAAAAAAACACCGAGCAAGGGCTGGGAGCGTGGCCTCCAAACCCACTTTGGTTTGATAAACTCATTCCAGGGTGGCTGCAGCTAGGAGACATCGTTCCCCCTAATTCCCCACAAAACCAGAGTGCTCAGCAGGGCAGCTCCAGGTCAGCAGGACCATGACCCAGAGACATCCTGTACCCCACGGAGGGGACACCACGTCACACAGAGCCCCATCCTCACGGCCAGAGAGGATTTTACAGCGTTGTAACTCTGACTCTGCAAGAGCTAAAGCCCATGCATTAAATTAGATGACACTTAAGTATGGACTTAAGTGCCTCACTGCATCAGGGACTAAATTGCTTGGAATAAGGGAAGATGACTTGCAACAGAGAGGCCACAGTACGGCAGATTAAGCCTGCCTTTAAAAGTTAGAGTTACGGAATTAAATCAGCACCAGTGTTGGCACTAAGGTAAACCTGCAGTAGGATGAGGTGTGGTGGAAGCACTTCTCGTTGCTCCTTGCTGTGAGTTTCACACAAGCTGCAATATGGTCCTAGCAGAAAGATCCTATCGCTTCAGAAAAGAACAACGACGTTGCTGGTATCTTACAGAACATCTTGAGGGAAACGAGGAAAACGTCCCCAAACCCATGTACACGCCTATCAGCTCGGGTCCTGCAAGTGATGTGGGTTTATTTCTGTCGCAATCAAGCTGTGCAGTACGTTAGGCAGGGAGCAGCAGGGGCTGTGCACCGTGGGAAGCTGCAGGGAAATCCTTAACCTGCGTGGTCTGCATGCAGAGCAATGTGTGTGCTGGAACTTTGAAATCTGGGCTTGTTTGAAGCTGAAACTTGAAAGCAAACCTCCAGGGAGGAAGTGATGGGAACCTTTTTTTTTTTTTAAAACCTGGAAACTAAGAGCACTTTCTGCTCACAGCTTCACATAAAGTCGAGTAGATGGGCAAGTCTCTGAAAAGTCTCTTGACTAAGCATCAGTTCAGGTTTTCAGGTCTGCTCCTGCACCCAAATACAGGGGTATGACTGGAGCTGTGCCATCCCTTTGTGGCTCTGGACTCAAGCTAAAGCAAGGGCTGGGTGAGAAGATCCTCAGCATGTGCTGTTCCTGTGGTGGGTAGAGGAATATTCCTGCAGCAAGCAAAAGCCCTGGCTGGGGGTACTGAAGGTGTGACAGGGCCAGGTCCACAGCACACTGACCCCCAAGTACCAAACAGCCTCATCCCAGCCCCCTTTCGTCATTGCTAATGTTTGTAGAAATGTCTGAAAGTTTTCCCATCCAGAATTTGGGTTGAAATACTCCAGAATGTTCCATCCTGTAGCATTTGGGCTTCTTCCAGCTGTCCTGCAGTGTGTAAGACACTGCAGCCAGCTTTAGAAGGGAGATGCTGAAGCCCCTGTCAGCATGTAGTCATGGTGTGAGTACACCACAGCTCTACAGCATCTCCCTCTGTAACAGCTCCTGGCTGGAATGGGCCTCAGAGGGCACTGACACTCTGTCTTTGGAGTGCCAAAGATCAGCTGTAGGCTGGTGGTCCCCCAAGCAAGCTTAGCACAGCCAGGGGTGCATGAGGGGCTCCAGTCTGTACCCGTTGTGCTCATTCATGCAAAACCCATCAGCAGGGCTCTATGGACTAGAGAGTGTCCAGCCTGTGCTGCAGTGAGCACTCATGGACAGCACAGACCACCATGGACCCCAACCCCATCACTGGGGTCAGTGGCAGGCACTGGTGGTGGGCTGGGATGCGAATTCCAAAGCAGGTCCTATTTTAGGGTACGAGCTGCACAAGCCAGCAGGACCTTGCTACCTGGAAACCTCTACGCTGTGTTCCAAATTGCTAATCAGCTTGCCTGGCAAAGCTCAGATACCTTCTAAGAAATGCATTCATTTTCAGAACCCAGCGCTGAAGCCAAGGTCACGTCTCTGACGCACCCAGACAGTACAGCGTGTTGTGACAGTCCTTTAAAGAATGATTAAACAAACGTAATAGGCAGGCACGGCCACCAAGGTCCCATCTGTCTGAGCAAGAGTCAGAAGTTAATTTAAGTGACTCCTCCAACATGTCGCCTAATTCCAGTGGCAGCAGAGCTAATTAAGATGGAGCTGGTCCAGGAGCATGGTGCTGTGTCAGTGGTACAGAGCAAACACTGCCACAAAGGCACCAGCAAATCACAGCCACCCTAACGAGCCGGTCGGCACCGGGCATCCAGAGCCAGAGGAGCTGCTCAGCAACATCATTAACTGGATATCTTGGTCCCATTGATAACTTCATGAATATTTCATGCTCCTTTCCCACCAATCTGTACCGACAACTTGTGACACAGGACTAGCTGGAGTAAAAAGCTCTTAATATGCGGTTGCTGGAGCTGTAAATTTATCATCAGATGTTATTTTCTTAAGAATACTCTTCCAAGAGCCTGACCAGCTACTCAGAGACTCAAATGAGCTCCAAAGGCCAAAGAGCAAGCGGAGCACTTCTCTAATGAGTGTTTTAATGGTTGTGATAACATAGAGCAAGTCAGCAGTGTGGGTCTGCAGCCCTTGTTAGGGAATGGGAAATTAGCAGATCCCTGAGGATGGCAGCACCAGCTCAGAGGGGTTGTGCCTGGAGAGCAGAGGCACCAGTGGCTTCTTTTTCTCTGATGAGAATGAGTGACTTGGTGCAAAATTTGCTTGCCTTTGTAGAAGGGTGATGTGAGGGAGGTTGTGTGTTTGTGTGCTGGGTTTGGGGTTGTTTTCTTTTACTTTCCTACTGTCTAGTTCACTTGAACTCTGCTTTTAAAACCAGCCCATGTGGGAGGGCAAGGGGTGTCAGGCAGGGAAGCTGGGGCTCTGCTGCTATCATCGCTCTCTCAGCAGTGAAGCTGCCAAGGAGGTTGCTGCAGCCTCTCCCAGGAAAACCAGCCATGGAAGAGTGAAGGATCTGAGGTACTTGGTCCAGGGACAGCTGTGGGCACCTTTTCCCACCATCCTTATCTGAATGAGCAAATGAAGTCTGTGTATTTTACTGCAACTCCCAGCAAAAGTGAAGCAAAGTCTATTTCGTGTGGATAAAACGTGTAAGAAGACCCTGGAATGGTGAGGAGCAGTGGAAGATGACCTGTGCTGCTGGAGGCAGGGCAGGAGCCACAGCAGTGGTAAAGCAGGTTCTGCCTGTGGGGGAGAAGCTGACAGCTTGCTGGGAGAACTTGCTGTGGCTCCGCAGATGAGTGTCGGGCTCGCCAAAGGCTCGCTCCATGTTCAGTGCCGGGATGGGCTGGGAGCCAGCACGGTTAAGGCACCTGCCAGTGATGCAGATGGCCGGGGCAGCCCTGGGACAGTGGCTGGGGGTGACAGGGAGCCCCGGTGACACAGCAGCCCCCGCCTGCAGGTGTGACTCAGAGCCCGCAGCCGCCGGCTGTGCCTGTCGGGATGCTCCGGCTGCGCTCCCTGCGGTCGTGTGAACCAGCACTCCCGTGGCGGCACAGCCCGGCTGTCCCGGGAGTGAGTAACGCCGGAGGTTTTCTCTTCCCTTCGTTTGTTTTCATAAGTTGAACATGAGCTTTGAAGAAGCTACGCCTCATCCCCTGGCTCCCCGCTGGCCACGGGTCCCGGGGGCAGCATCAGGAATCTCCTCTGGGCATGCAGGACTGTGCCTGCTCAGAGAAACACCAGAACCACAGGATCCGAGACCCACGGGAGCACAGGATGGGGGATTTCTACCAGCGATGGGCTTTACTTACATGTCCCCATCCCAGCTCCAAGCACTGGCTGTGCCTGTGCCAGGCAGGTTGTAAGTCTGGCAGTCACATGGAAAAAACCCGTAACCTTTTAGTAGAGAAGAAGGAATTGCAGCTTCAAATTGAAAGGAAGCTATATGTTTACATAAACCTTTTGTTTTTAAGCCAAGGCTGTGATTCAAGGGGAGGGCCCGGGTTGGCGGGAATGAAAGCAGATCCCTTCCCGTCTTGTCTGAGCTCCTGGGTTCATCCACCCGGTAAACACGCTGCAGGAGGCTGGCACGTCCTACGCTCACACCTCTTGCAGCCAGCAGTGGAACAAATGGCACCGATGTCAGCCTTGTTGCGGACAGCTCCGGAAGGGCACTGTCCCCTCTTTTTCCATCATTGGATCTACACCTGGAGCAAAGGGGCTGGGAGCAGAAAGGACATGCATGAAGTGAAGACCTCCAAGAGCCCTTGGGGCAATCTGGCCACGAACTTGGTTGGCTCCAATGCCCCTTGTCTGTAGTCTTTGCACTGTTGTCTTCAGCAATTTAGGGGCTCAGACATTGTGTTGTTTTTTCCAGCACGCAAAATGGGTTACTAAGGAACACAGAGATAAAAACCACAAGTGCAGTGTTCTGTATCATTGTTTCCCTGTGTGCCTACATCAACATTTCTCTGCAGAGGAGCTGGTGCTCCTCAGGCTTGGCATAGAGCTGGCAAAGGGCTGGCAGGAGCGGGTGGCAGAGAGGATGTGGATGAGCAGTCAGAAAGTCCTGTGGTGGTGGAGGCAGGGCATATTGAACGGGTGATCTAGATCTAGAGAGGAGGCAGGAGCAATCTGTTAGAAATCAGCTGTCAAGGAGGGTCTGCCAGGGCCTGATCCTGCTCTGGGGCAGGGCACTGGCTGCCTGGGCTCCGCAGGTCCCTCGCAGCCCTGCAGCTCCGTGTTGCTGCTCCGTGAGCGGTGCTGACAGTCCCGTATGGCAGCGGGCACAGCCGTCACCCCGCGCCCCGTCAGCGCAGCCCTTTGGCCGCAGCGGCAGCCCCTGGCGGGTCCCCGAGCCTGAGCTCCCTGCAGCAACGTCCTGCTACCCCCTGCACTCACACAGACCTTCCTCTGACCTTCTTCAACCTTCCCTGACCCCCATCAGCACAGCTGGGAAACTGAATTCCCGCACATGGTGTATTCCCAGGGAGCTGAGATGTGCTCACACTTGCTTCCACTGTCAGGTTTGGAGGTTTGGCTGAACCATAGATTTGCATTTTTAAACAAAATTGCCCGGGGCTGTGTCCTTGCATGTTGGGGACCTGTGGGCATCCCTGTGGGCTGCCTTGGTGGAGGCTGAGCAGCTCCCAGCCAGGCACAGGACCAAAGGGATGATGTCCAACCAAGTGTTACCCACAGAGACATTGAGGTGTGATCTTGGCCCATGGCTGGCAGGACATCTTCAATTTTAAGGCAGATTTGGACTGCCTGGACTGGCATGTACTTTGCCTCTCTCTACAATGCAATCGATTTAAAATTTGTTGCATGTTTAAGCAGCACTTAATCAGAAGGGTCAGATGTTAATACTACATAATTTATTTCTTCTCAGTTAACTTTCAAGCAACACACCGAGAAAGATTAATTCTGCATCTCTCTGTCACCTCTGCAACCGGGGCAGCAGCAGAATTGCCACAGATATTGCAAGTAGCTTCCTGCATTTTATTCAGTCGAGTTCATTTTTATCTCTTTAACCATAAAAATATAAAAACAGGATAATATCACCGCTGGTAATTACGTAACAAGCCACTGGACAAGAAAGAGCACATTTGAAGTTGTGGTATAAGCAAAGGATATTTTGGGGGTTTTAACGACCTTGAGTATTGAAGCTGAGAGAGTGAAACAAATGTATGGGGTTACAATGCATTTAAAATACAGGAGGGAAATAATAAATCAGCTGAATAGTTGTAAGGAAATTGAAAATTGTGGAGAGAGAGTAACAAAACTACATGGAGATTGAAGGACTTACGTCTGTTGCTAAGAATGGTAATGAGAATATGCAATTTGAATAGGTCTAAACTGCCCTTGAAATATCATTATAACTTATTTGAAAAGACATTTACCATTTGTATGGGTTTCCCAAATGCAATATATTTCCTTGCAACTTTGTTCGTTGAAAGCCTCAAAAATATGTCCAAAATAAACCCATACTGGAGCTGAAAACAACAGAATGTTCCAGGAAATCAAATCAAAAGCATTTTTTAATCGGTAGGGCGTCCACAAGAAAAGTATCACAGCGTAGAGACACAGCAGCAGGATCCAGGTTAACTCTCTTTTCTTTTTTTTCCTCCTGTAAATAAATGACCAAAGGGAGTGAGGAGCATTGTTGGCTTTACAGAGTGAACCATCGCAGCAGTGCTCTGCTGAACATCCAAGCGCTGAGCATTCGTTCTGTCAGTGCTGCTTCTTTCTCTCTCTGTCCCAGTTAGCTGTGGCCAGTGCCTGGACACACGGACTGCTGGACCTGCTGCCACTGCCCATGGGGGGTGGCAGCAGGACACTGGGAATGCCAAGGAGGCAGCGGGGAAGTCAAACAGGCAAAGGGATTTAGAACTCAGTGCAAGTGTTATCAAAGTTATTGGGAACCATCCCACAGCCTTTGCAAAGACTCTTTCCCTCTAACCATCTCTGAGCCACTGCAACAGGCGTTACTTAATAACTTTCAGCAGAGAAACAGGAGAAATTTTCTTTGAAATTTTCTTTGAAAGTATGTGCCAATCTCCCAAATACTATTTCCAGCAAAAAGGCCACTTAACAGCTGCTACCACTGCAGACAGAAGAGGAAAGTGAAAGTTCCTCACCTCTCAATGCCACAGTGCAACGAGTGCTGGTAAATGGCTCTGAAATAGGGACTCTGGGTTGCTCCAGTTGCATTTTGATAAACTTTGAACTGATGTTGTAAGCAGTTCCAGACAGGGATAGCTTAGACATTGTTGCAAGTTACCCACAAGAAAGTGGTAGAGTTTATTTTAAAAGGTTGCAGCAAGCAGCAGTTTAGTAATGAGAACGTAATTAGAAGGCTTCAGTGTTTTTAATGCAGCCTCTCCAGCCAGGTCCTGTAAGGACTGGAACTGTACGGGAAGATGTTGCCTCTTCCAAAGAATCATAGAATCCTTCAGATTGGAAAAGACCTCTGAGATCATCGAGTCCAAACTGTTACCCCAGCAGAGCTGTATTCATCAGTAAACCATGTCCCTCGGTGTCACATCTACACACCTCCTACACCCCTCCAGGGATGGTGACTCGACCACTGCCCTGTGCAACCTATCCCAATGACTTTCAGTGAAGAATTTTTTTCCTAAGGAAGGCACAGGTTGCTTCTTTTTAACAACTATTCCTCTTCATGTGAGTAAAATCCACAGTTTTATCTGGCTGTGAAGAGGCAGAGGAACACAAAAGGAAGTGGAAATAAAGTCAAAGAGAGAGAGACATATTTACTACCACCATAACAAGCAGGTTGGGTTTTTTTCCTTTCTTGAAGATTCAATACACATAAGTCAGGAAAATCAAAGTTATAGTTCCCCCAGTAGCCATAACTCTGTTCCTGGCAGAGAAGGAGCAAGACATAAATATAACCTCATACCCAGTAGCACATGTGACATATGTGCAAACAGGTGACTTATGGGTGCTCCGGGAACCGTGATTTTGAATGTCGTGACTTCAGAGTTTGAATTTTCAAGTCCAGTGTTTTGGGGAGTTTCTTTCTTTCCCTTTTCCTCCCCATAGTTATAAAATGTATTACAGCTCTTGCTTTACTTTGTTCTGGCACAGCAATTTGGATCCTGCAAGTTGCTGAGAGCTTTGTTTTTCATGAGAATCACAGAAACATAGAATGGTTTGGATTGGAAGGGACCTTGAAGCTCCTCTAGTTCCAGCCCCCCTACCATGGGCAGGGACACCTTCCACTAGACCAGGTTGCTCCAAGCCCCATCATCTTGCACTGAGAATGGCAATGAGAGGAGAATGAAATCCAGGGAAGACGCTGTTCAGTGGTTGGAGATTTTGCAGACCCATGGCACTTAAGAGGTAATCCTGACCATGCCACAGGTGTTTATGTGTGAAGGCAAACACAACTCTAAATGCCTCAATCATTTCTTTCACTGTTGTGCAGATTATCAGAGATTCTCCTGTGGATGGGTACGTATATTGTGGTTGTGGAGGTAAATCCCAAGCTGATACTGCCTCTAAGGAGACATCTGTGTTTCTCTAGGAGGTCAAAGCCTTTTTGAGTCTTTTTATGTTTCCAGGACTGCTTCAAACATCTTCCTCCTGCAAATCCACTTGGCTAGAGTCAAGTGGAGGTTACAGAACTTTTGTGTCAAAGTTTTGAAAAAAATTTCAGCTGAAGCTGAGAGAACTTTAGTAGAATTCACCCCCAAGCAGGCCAGTGTCTCAGATCCACATGTGTAAGTTCACTGAGCAGAGACAGGTTCAGATAAGCTCTCAAAGGCTCCGTAGATTTGCAAGCAGAGTTTGTAAACTTGAGCTTGTGCTGTATCACCATGTTAAAAATACATCCAAGCAGGCAGGTCATCCTCTATACATCCTGTCTGGCTGCAAATCTTCACTCCAGGAATATTTAACCATTCCAGGCTTACTGGAGACTTATGTAAGAAGGAATAATGTGGCATAAATATGCTCCATCTGACTTTTTCTTGCAACGCTTTGTGCAAATTTAACATGCGCGTCAGGTGTCAGGGTAGCTGTTGGAAATCTGTAACGCTGACAGTATTTGGTAATAAAATAATAATCGCTGCATGTATCTCTGATGGAAGGAGATTCACATCCTTTTGAATCCCTAATTGTGTGCCACACTACATTAGAGACAGATAGTTCATTGTCTCCACCTTTCAGAGATGGGAAATTCAGAGCAACACGCAAGACGTTCCAGAAATAAGCCAGTTTAATGAAGCAGCAAATTAGACCCTTCTATCTCTTTATTTAACATGTAGTCCCTTGAATTTATCAGAGTTCATTACAGAGGTACAAAATGGAAAAGAAGCTGCAAAATTCGTTTGTGATTAGAGCTAATGATTTTGAAAATGGCTTTTCATATTTTCCTAGATAACAGCTAATATTTACTATTAAATTTATGTCACGTCTGCTCTAATGAAATTATATTCCCTGCCTTCCCTTGTTTCTGTTGTTTATGGTTTGGATTTTATGAAAGGAAGAATCATAAAGATGCTATATGCTTCTTGCCAACTGCAGTGCCTTTGACATGGCTTCTGATAGCTTACTCCTGTGACTCATGTCAGAAGAATGGTTTTAAAATTTCCTTCCCAATTTATTCCTTCTATACCGCTTGACAGATAATGAATCCAAGTAAATGCATTGAAGATTTTTTCCCCCCGTAATTTCAATTTCAGACATGGAGTGAGTAATGGACTCAAGGCTGTAAAGTTAAAGGAAGGAAAAAACATTTAAACAGCAAAATAAAAACATTCAGAGTTCCTGCCCCTTTCCAAGCTCTGCTCCCCATCCTGCTCCTAGAAGGTGGGTGGGGGCAAACTGAGGGAGGTTTACATCCACCCTGCTGCACATGCCAGCACCTCCCTGACAGCACTCATCCTGCTCAGGGCTGAAATGAGGGAACTGGGGGATGGAAACATAAATTTTGCTGTTATTCATCAAATCTTATCACATGCTGGGGTACAGGAGCCAGTGCGGGGCACCCAGCTACAGCTGGAGGTGGAATGGGGACCTCTTGTGAGACCTTTCTGGGGCACAAAGAGCTTTAACAGTTTTCCTGATTTTGCCAGCTTTTTCTTTGGTACTATTACAGCTTCCTGAAGGAGAGTTTGTGTTGTGGTATGAGTTTGATAAAGCGCTTTCAAAATGCTTAATAATATTTAGAGTTAAGATGTTAACTAGATGATCTTTAAAGTCCCTTCCAACCCAAGCCTTTCCGTGATTCTAAGAAACGTAATGTCAGCCTGTTAGTTCACATACCCATGCAACAGCAGGGAAACGCTTTGTTTAATATTTGCAAATGTTATTAATAGTTAATGATCCTTATTCCTGAATACCAGACATGGAATCACCATTTCTGACGTAGGATGTCAAGTGAGCTGCTTGTGTTACTTTTGGGAAGGATCTCCTGAATCATTGTTTATAATGACTGTTACTTTGCTCTGCTCTTTCTTTCCAGCCTCCCTCTCGTTGCGGCGTTTCTTCTCTTTGTTCTTCATATGGTGAAACCCAAGTATGAATGGGAAAAGTTCATTCGTAATGTGGCCAGCCCTGCGGTGCCAAGAGGAGAAAGTCTGTGGTTATTATTTCCTCCTATGGGGAGTTTGTGGATGACCATCTGAGCTTTGAGAGAAACAGTTTCTTTGGCAGACCACATGCAATCTCCGGGCAACTGAGCCCAAAACGTCCCCAAGGTAATGCTGTTCGGCCAGCAGTGCCCTGGGTCAGACAGTCACTCCATCCCTGAGAGATGAGGGATTACAGCATTTATTCCACAGGCTCTTTCTTGTCTGAGTTTCTGATGAGCTCAGAGATCTTGTGCTTTTTTGCTTCTAATTCTCTTTGCCCAAAGGACTCACAGGGTTCCCATACTTGACATGTGACCAAGTGACCTTGCTTGTAAGTTTGTTAAATACATGACTAGGAATTAGCTGTAGCAATATCCCCACAGAGCTCAAGCACTGAAAGGAAAAACTCATTATTCAATACCTTACTTCATGCTTTGGAAACAGCAGCAACAACCTTAGCACTTCCTCCTTTTACAGCCTTGTGGTTTCCGTCATTCTTTTCAACTCATAATGAGATTTAGTGTTGGAGAGAGATGGTTGTGCCAGAAAAACCAAGGTGGGATGGTTTTGGTCAAAAAAAACCTATTGAAGTCTGTAGGAAAGCTCAGTTTTAGTGTGGAAGAACAAAGTTAACGCCACCTTTGTAAACGTCTTTGGCGTTGTCTCCTGACTCCTGCTACGTCAGGAATATGTTTGTGGAAAGTCTGCGAGGTCTCACTGAGCAAACTTGCCAGAGATTCGCTTCATGCCAAAAGAAACGTCCTCCCATGGATGCTGGGTCAGCTAATGAATTAGGTCAGGCTGGAGACGTCGGGAACACGCAGCGATGCTCCGACCCTGCGTCACCGGGCAGAATCGCTGCTGCCAACGAGCCGACAAAGAGGAGAGGAGAGGCTTTTTTCAGCGTGATCGGTATCACATCACAAAATGAAAAGGGACAAAACCCCCTCTGTGGCTGTGCACCTCCTGCAGTAGATTGAATCTGAAGGCAGGAGTGCAGTAAAAGTATGTTTTCTGCTAATAAACTGAGCAGAAGTGACAGGGAAGTCAGTGCAACACGGAACATGCATCTTACTTTTTGCCATTTTCCTGATGATCCTGTCTTACCCAGGGCGTTTTGCAGACAAGCGCAGTTATCTCTTATTCCTGGTAAGGATGCAATGGGAAATACAAACACTTGAAGGGTCAGAATGCTGCAAAGCTGTAATAACTCACAGATTTTGCAGCTATGCAGAACTATAAGAGTTATAAATCTATGAATTTATCATACAGCAATCTTAAAAATACCCATTTCAGATTTTTATATAAAATTTTTTAATATCCAGAGGACAGAAAATGTGGATTAATTTCTCCCAGTTATGACTAAATACCACATCAGGGAGGGGCAGCATGTGGTTTGAGGTGCAGAGATGTGCATGTACCACACCCAGTGTGCAGCACCCCACAGCCCAGCCCCTGCTCCTGCCTGTATGTGACCCAAAGGAGCAGCTATCCCTGCTGCAGTCCCCCCTGCAGAAGGACCAGCACCCTCAATACCTGATCTCTGCCACTCATCCAGCTGGACCACCCCACTTGCTGCCCTCAGTGGAGAGGCACTAGCCGTGGGGATGGACACCACAAATACCAGAGTGGAAGAATACAGCAGCAGTAGCAATGGTTCAATGCTCTCCCATTAATTTAGCTGCTCTGACCACTATTAAAACACCACAAAGGCCAAAGTGGGAGCACACAAATACCTCGGGATTGCTCATTCCTGGTGCTGTGCCATGAAGTGCTGTTTAGGCCCGGGATGGCTGCTGTCCCTCCTCCTGCCCCAGCAAGCCAAGCTGTGGTCAGGATTCCAGAGCCCTTGGCTATCTCATCAGCCCTGGAGCCAGCCCTGCTCCAGGCTGGAGCTGGCCAGGCTGTGCTGGGCACGAGCACCTTCACATCACCCAAGGGCCAGCCTGCACAGCCTCACAAGAGCCACCATCAAAGCTCAGCCATGCGCCCTAAAATGATTAATTTCCATACCAACAAGGCCCTGATGAATACACTCAGGGCTCTAATCTTAATGAATAGCATAAAATGTTATGCCCTTTGGAAAGGCAAATACAACCCCAGCGATTATGAGCTGCTTTAGTTTCTGCCTTGACGTCCAGCTCTGCCTTTTGGGTTTGCTGTCTCTACATGCAAATTCTGTGAGCACACCTTTGCCTTTGGATCACCAGGGAGCTCTGAGACTGAGGTCACCCCTGTGCCTGGAGCACCAGTGCATGCCTGGAGGTGTAGGAGCGGATTCTGGAGGCACACAGCAGAGATGGTAATTACTCAGTCATTTCCTAAATGAGCATCTGAGAGGTGGCATTGACCCAAACTCAGTGCTGCCATGAGAGTAACCCCAAAGTGAAGAAACACCGGAGCCAGGGAATGAACCCCCCTTCCTTTGGAGGTGTGGGTGGGCAGCAGCCTGACCAGGGGGGCTGGACCAGCCTGGGGGACCCAGGGTGTTGAGCCAAGAGCTGTGGTGTGGCCTGGCACGTAAAGGGCTGGAGCCACTGTGGGGGCGGCCCCGCTCTCCCTGCGGGACCTGCTCGGCATAGCCCAGCCTTTGAAGCTGCAACAGTCAGGGCTGACGCTGGGGAAAAGAACTGAGGCTTTGGTTTGTTCTTTTTCAAAGGCTTTATTCCTCTGACAGCTGAGCTGGAGTCAAACCTGACTGTCCGCTGAATCCAGCCCTTTTATTTTTCCCTCTTTAAGTTCCGAGTTTGCACTTTATATACAGTCATGGCAGGCTTAAGCTTGACTGTCAGAATAAAAGCCTTTTCTTTTCATATCGCTTCCTCTCCGCAGTTCAAAACACCTCCAACCCAAGTGATGTCAGCTTCAAAGGCTTCCCCGCACTGCACCCAGGGTTTTCTCCTGCTGCAGCCTATATTGGGGTCTCTTGGTGGCCTGGGGATCTGAGGGAAATCTGTGGGGCTCCAGCTGTTTAAATGAGAGCTGTCAGGGTGCAGCAGAGAGTGGGGTGGGAGATACCAGCCAGGTTCAGTAACTCCCAGTGTGTTGAGAGATGCAGTGGGGATGCCAAGGTGAAGGGAGGTGTGTTTCTTACGCAGGGCGATCACTCTGTCCTGCCCCTGAGACAGCCAGGATGAATTTGTCCTTGTACAGGAAAACCTCAAGAGCTTCTCCAGCTTATGTTGGATTAGAGGAAGAAGCATAAACAACCATAGCCGTTCCCAGGCCAAAGGAAAGCCACAAGTCCCAGGAGATGAGGAGTTAATTCCTGGGTGCTGCTGGTTGAACTCCAGTTAGGATTTGTCTGTGGCAAAGTTTGCTCTTTCATCTACATTCTGGGCAGCTTTTCTGGTAGAGGAAGTTGTTTAAGATGCTGATAAAGATGATAATGTACAGAGGGATTTCTTTAAGTTCCTGATTTATTGAAACCACACACTTTCTTTTATTTTCCCCTCAGTTTGTGTTTAATATTAAGCAAGCAGGACTATTCTGTCGGAGAAAATTACATGCATGGTTGAATATTGCTCCATTTCACCTTATTTTCAACAGAATATCCTGTTTATGCTGCTAAGAAAAAGTAAGATCCATGTCCATGAAAATTGTACTTGCTTTTTAAAAAACCCATGTAGTTTTCTGGCCATGTCACCCCAAGCTGTAACCAGGAAGTGCAGCACAAGGAGCAAACACAGGGGAGTTTCAGCTAATAGTGCTCATTCACAGAGGAGAAGGAAACAGCAGGAAAAGGTCAGCGTAGACTAACAGTTATGTGGTTTTTTTCAATGGAAGATACACTCCTCTCTCTTTTCTCCTAGGCAATTAGTGTAATGACAGAAACCACCATTTAGCAGACTTCTAACTGAGCACTATCAGCACCGGCTATGAGAGGTAAGGCACTTGACTTTACGCCAGTCAGACACAAAGCACTTGCTGCTTAAAATGTCATCTCAGACAAGAGGATGAAATGAGCTGGAACCATCCCAGCTCCGACTATTAACCTTGGCAGGATGAGGCGTGTAAGGACACCCTGATGGCAGATGGGAAAGGGATCTGAATAGGTAAAAGAGAAAAGGCTTTATTGGGGGATTTAAATACCGAAGTGATCCACTGAGAATCGATTTGTTCATGCTCTTTACTGTGCTAGGTGATGCAAAACTAAAGGATGGTTGGTTACATCACTCGCTGGAATTTAGGGTAAACTGAAGGAAATATTTCATCATCTGGAGTGCAATTGCTCTGTCTTGCTGCAGGAAGTTGAGAAACTGGGTTTAGAAAGAGCTGGATTTAGAAAGAGCTGGAGCAGTACCTGCCTGTTCCGCTCTTGATGCTTCCAACAGGTCTGCATACAGTCAGATGTTCATGCAACCACACATTGTGGGACCCCGAGCAGATGGCTCAATGCTTCTCAGAAAAGGGAGTCCTGAACCTGCAGCAATGCAGGATGATCCTAGCTGGGAAATGACCCTCTTAAGAAAGACTATTTCTTATTTATTCATGGAGTTTCTACATGGAGTGATGAAGGGAGGAGTCACTTTATGAAATGGTGCTGTTCCCCAGAGACCAAGTAATGGACTGAGCTTAGGCAGCCACGTTTAACTGTTTTCTCACTGCTGCATGCTCTTGTCATGGCACTGAAGTGTATTGGTCACTGAGGATTTCCTAAATTAGATGTGCCATGATTGCAATTAATAGCAATGTTAAGGAAACAGAGCTTCAGAAAGTAAGAATTATATTCCTCTGTGAGCAACAGCCTGTTGTTTAAACCCCCTAAGCCCATGGATGTTGGCTGCAGGTCATCTTCAGATTCAGCAGATTTTTCAGGCGGCTCTAGCTAAAGAACATGAGTGTTTTGAACATTTGGGATTATTTTTGTATTTTCAAAAAACAGTGGAGTACTGGGAAGGGATTTGCTATACAGTACTTGAAAATTTAGCCTTTAGAGGGAGAGACTGGAGACTCTTCTCAGGCAAAGAGCCAGCCCCTCTCCGGAGGCAAACCCCCACTTATCCTGATGATCCTACACACGTGTGCAAACTTGGTTTTGTGAGTCTAGTCGCTTGCCTTGTTTCCAGCAGCGTTTCATCAGCTGGTATTACCCCAGCATAGGGTTAAAATGGATCTCTTGAGCTTCAGTGTATTGTCAAGGCAACAAGAAACAAAGTTATGGTCTTATTCAGCCATTCCCCACAACTGTGTTGTCCTCAGGCAAAGCTGTTTTGGTGGCATCCTGGTCAAAGGAGGGAGGCAGCAGGAGATATTGGCTCTGGGGGGAATGGAAAATGCCACTGCCACGTGTCCCTGAGGTGGCCATGCTGTTTTGGTGTAGTTGGTAGAATGGGAAAATGCCCTTTGGGAACCTGGGCAGCAAAAGAGGTGGTGCAGGTCCATGTCCTCAGCATGAGGACGTCGGCTAATGGGGCAGGTCTGTCGTGGGGAGAGATGAGCCCACCTGGGTGTGCATGACCCAAAAACCCCTGCCATGCTCCAAAGTCACCCAGGAATTCGAATTAAGACAATACCAGCATGCAGTAGAGGGGTTTTGAGACAGCAGAGCTGCTGCTGGGCTGCATGGTCGAGCATGGACAGCCTCTGTCACACCTTTCACCTGTCACACTTCAACCACACTGCTTTTGCTGCTTCCTTTCCCTCAGCTTTGTGCCATCCTCATCCTCCTGTGCCTCCATTCCTCCCCATCTGTGGTCTGGCAACTTCTGCCCAGATAATGAGCTGTTGGGAGGATGAGATGCATCTTCTCAGCGCTGGGCTGGAGGCTGAGACTGGCAGCCAACACCAGCCCGCATTGCTGGGGGTTTGCTTTTGTTTGATCTTCGCCATAAAAGGAACCAATTTGAATTCCTGGAATAATTAGCTGCCCTTTGCACTAGTGTCTCTTGAAAAGAGAGCTGGCAGAAGAACTGAGTGCGAAGTAGGAGGATGAGGTGGATGATTTGTTCTTTGTAGCAGGTCGTTTTCAGGAGATGACACCGAAGGTCACGCTCTTCCCTCGAAAGCCAGGGCTTCCCTGCTGCCTCCTGCCCGCAGCCACCTCCCCCTGCCCTGACCTGGGGCTTGTGCACCTCTCCTCAGACCCAGCCAAGCCACAGTTAAAGGATTTCAGGGCTGTAGTCCCAGGCAATGCCCTCACTTGCATGTTCAGGACTTACCCTCTTGTCAGCTGTTTGTCAGCTGCATCCAGCTAAAAGATAAACCCAAGGTGCTGATTTCTTCTGATGCTGAAAACTCCATATTTCCTGAGAATAGCCCAAATAGATCTCTAAGCTCCACATTAGCACTTTATTTTCTGCATCCTAAGAGAAAACCCCAAACCACAGCACTACCAAGCCAGGGGTAGGGTTCTTTCTCTTGTCAAGCCAAAGTTCATTTTTAATGAGGGCATGGGAACTTAAACACTTGCCAGTTGTCACCCCAGCTCTTGTTATACCCTAACCACAGCTGGAGGAAGTCAGGAGAATGTAATTTACTAAGTGTTTTGGGATTCTTAGAACTATAAATCACTAGAGAGACATCACAATTTTCTAAGTTCATCCTTAAGGGAGTAGTAAGTGAAGTTTCCGTGTTGGAGGTGGCTCTGGTGAGGGAAAGCATTTTGCAGCCATCCCCACAGGGTTGTTAATGCATGCTTTTTGCTAACATGCCATTTCACTGGAATTTTCACCCTTCTGAGCAATCTTGCATACGGAGGAAAAGGAGAAAAAGGAACTCCGTGGTACTCCAGGCCCTGGGGGCACCTCAGATGGGCTCTGCTGGGAATACCCTCCTTCCCATGGCAGTGACAGATGAAGCAGCACAAAGTACAGGGATGAGAGGAAAAAGTCAGAAACGAGAAAAATGGAAGAGAAATTAAAATTTAAAAAATCTCATGGGGGGCCTGAAAGCCAAGGCAGATGGGTAAGTGGGCGAGATCCTCTATGTAAGTGTCCTCCCTGTTTCTGCCTTGGATGATGTTCAGAGCAATGTTCAGAGCATCAGGGAAGCCTGGAGAGCCATGAAGCTGCCAATCCCACATCAGCACATCCAGTGGGATTGGACAGACATCCAGTGGGATGGACAGAGATGTGGTCCCAGCTGCCTCTCCTTCCCTCCCTGCAGATGACACCCCACCCCCTGCCACACAGAAGACACCTACCATACATACCCCAAATGAACAGGAGAACAGCTACAGCTGCCACAGGCCTTGGGAAGACACTGGGACAGAACAGAGGTGCAGAACAAGGGATTTTAGTGGTGAAATTCTGGTCATTTTCAACAACTGGAATGTCAAATCCAAACAACTGACTGTCTTTTCTGAGCATTGCCTCTTTGGATAATTCTTTCCAGACCTAATATGCTAATAGGGGCAGGAGCACAACCTGCCCTGTATCTTCTCACTGGCCACCATCACATTCCAGCCAAGGACTGGAAAAGCAAAGCAACAGAACCAAAACAGAAACTAAACTGTGTTAAGGAGAAAAAAACCCTGCTCCCTTCAGGCAATCTAAGGAAGCCATGTGGCACCAGTTCAGTAAATAAAAACTGAACAAGTGACCTCTTCTTGGTCCCCTTGGAGACAGTGGCAAGCTAGGGATTAGCAGCATTCATAGTGCTCCCACTGGTTTCCATGATGAGGGCACAGAAGAGACTTGTGCAGTGCCTGGGGAGGTGGGGGAGGCAGAACTGGAAGGGACCAGAGGGACCCACGAGGGCTCTGGCAGGGAGGAAAGGTGGGCTGGTTTATTTATTAAATATGAACCTACAAAACCTGCTTTGGCTTTGGTCTCACCAGCTCCCATTGAGGCATAGGATAAATTACCTGTCTGTGGTGGGAGCAGATCTACAACGATGCCCTCCTGAATAACTCCTCTCCAGTTCTTGTGTTTAGTAGATTTCTATGGCCGTGGAAACCTTCCTGTCTCCTTCCCCCATGGCCCAGTAAGTCCCATTTCAATGAAAAATGACCTCACTCTGTAGATTCAGGTGTGCAGGGAGAGAGTGTGGCTCCACCATACAGTCCCTTGCCCACAGCTCCTGACCCATTTTTGGTGTGCAGGGGAAAGCTGTTCCCCACCAAAAGCAATCAGCAGGAAGAAGAAAGGCTGAAAGAATGTTTCCCCAAAGTCCAGCGAACTCCCCAAACCGATTCTGTATCTTCTTGGCAGGAACTCTACATTTTTTAAAACACATATCTGAAAATTACAGAAAGGCATTGAGTCCCCGCCCATCACATAAATCCCCAGTTCCTGCTGAATCACTCGGAATTGTGCTGCCCTGGACTTTGCCAACGCAGTCACGTCTGCACAAAAGTCTAAATAAAATCTGTGTGCAAATCAAAGGAGTAAATTTCGTGAGTAACTAGAAATTGTTAGTTTTTGTGGTATGTTTGTAGCTTTTTCTTATTCTAGCACTGTTTCCTGAACAGACTCTGTAATATTCCACTTCAATCCCTCTAAGCTGAGGGGAGAGCGTGTACTTCGCAATCAAAGTGATTCATGCAATTACATGAGCCAGTGCAGAGTAAGGGAGTGAGAATCCCTAATCTAGAACATTAGCACTTATCTGTTAAATGCTCTTTTTTAACACACTGCAGAACCATCATCTCATTCCTTACATAAGGTTCTTGGGGACTACTATGACAACAGCAGCGCTGAAAAGCAGCATAATGAGACACCAGGAGCACTGGGAACAGACCGCTACAACAGCAGCTCATTACAGCAATTTCTTGTCTGACCCCAGAAATAACATCACTTGTGGATGCTTTTTTGTTGCTGAAGTTCTTCGTCAATCTGTTTCATTTTTATTATTGTATTCACAAGGCTGTTTCTCCTTATACACTGATTGTTGACTTGGTCTGCAAGAATACATGACTAAGAATAGGACACTGTGGCTTTTCCCAGGGGATGACAAGATTCCTGAAATCATGCCAGAAACTTTACAAAGTTTGTTGATCTCTTGGAAAGAGCTTGGAGACGAGCTACCAGAATCACCTGTTGGTGACAAAAATGTTGCTGTGTAGTGAAACAGGTATTGTGGAATTTGTTCCAAGCTTATTACACATGGAAGGTGAAAATTCCTGATATTAGAGGGCTTAGTAGCATATGCTGGTCCAGGTCAGTGAAATTCAAACAGAAAATGAAATTTTA
The DNA here is from genome assembly GCA_013397815.1 of Aleadryas rufinucha. Classification (NCBI taxonomy): domain Eukaryota; kingdom Metazoa; phylum Chordata; class Aves; order Passeriformes; genus Aleadryas; species Aleadryas rufinucha. The sequence continues at coordinate 86,058 of VZTH01011894.1, read as the reverse complement.
AGAGTTGAGGTAGTTTGCTGAGGGAAGTTGTCTTCATTGTTTTAAGTCAGTGCTTGGTATCTCTTGAGATATATGCTGGTTTAAAACACAACTTATCTCTCTTATTTAGGAGTCACTAATGAAATTTATGGCTTGATTTGGTAGGAATTTAGACAACAGTGGATTTCTAATCCCAAAATCAGCATTTGTGTTTAGACTTTTTAAAAATTAGTTTATTTGACGTCAGAAGAGGCCAGGCATGAGCATGAGGTGCGTGGATGCTGCTGCTCTCCTCACCTGCATCCCATCCTGGGGCAGAAACGTGCTGACCTCTCAGACAATACTACAAGTTCCTGCAAGCAGCAGCCCCACGGACATCTCCAAAGGCAATCCCACGTGTGAGAATTGTGTCTCACAGCCTGAGTTGCCTCTCATTTTCTCCACATTACGCAAACCGCTGTCCGTGTGATCCAGCGTCACACCGGGGGTGCCCAGACTTGCGAAGCCACTCACACCTTGGATCCCAGCTGCCTTTCACGGTCTCAGTGAGAGCTGCAGGTATGAAATCTCCATTTCTCTGCCAGACTGCTGCTGGTAATTTGAGAAGGCACTGGCCAACTCTAGCCACATCACAGAGGGAGGCAGGAAACTTAGAAGCCTTTTACAAAAATATTTGCAACTCAAAAAAACATAAATGGGGGTTGCGTAAATGCTGGGGACCCAAATTAACGTCAGCAGAAATGGTCTCTTCTGCCTCATGTGCAGTCCTCAAGAGAGAGGACAAATAATTGAGAAGGGTCTTGGGCTGGTTGTCTGTGAAGCCCCTACTTCACTGAACATTAATGATTGACCTAAAGCAGAAATGTTGGGTGAAAGAAGGACTGCATCCCAGTTCAGGGTACAGCTTAGAAGTTTATTCTTGAACTACTTGTGTGTTCAGGTTATCTCAGGCACTACAGGCAACTGATTTGAGGTCCTTCATACCTTGGGTGAACTTCACACCTAGACTATACATTTATAAATCTGATATAAATACATTCTTCCTCCATGAGAGTCAGCAAACTTTCACCATTTTGCTGAATCAAGACCATTGTTGGATATACACTGTGAAAGATTAAACAAGTTAGATACTATCGTTATTAAGAGAGTTTTTAGGGCAAAAAGATAATTCTCCTGTCTCGCATTACATGCTTTTTCTCATTTCTTTTATGAGAAAATTATCTTTTTAGATAGATGATGTATTCACATTCTTAGTCTTCAAAATTCTGTAAACTCTGTGGTGTATTATCACTTGAATAGGCCAAATAATTATTTGAATGCCTACTCATAGACAGTGTTCAGTAGAATTGAGGCTTTGAGAAGAACCGGAGAGACCCACCAACTGCACTGAAGGCTAAAACCAGGTAATTCACTCCAGATTCTTAAAGCAACTCAGGAGTTTTGTATGATCATTATCATACTGTGTCAGATCTAAAATACTGTGATTAATTCAGGGTGATGTTTCCTAATTCTATTAGAGTTTTTATGGGGGAAGATGTTTAGTGGATTTGTGAAGGCAGTCTGAAAATGGGACTTCTGGGGTTCCCTCTTGGGAAGAAGTCAAACCCCTCCCAAGCACAGCCAAAGCTGGAGCTCCACTGCAGCCTTGCCCACAGGGGGCTACACTGGATCCTCCTGCTGGGTGCTCCCATATGGAAGGAAAAAGGTTCTTCTGGGGTCGATTCCTTCACACCAGGGCAGTATCAGGGGTATCAGTGCACAAGGATTTACGTGGAGGTTTGGGGATGGTATCTGTGCTAACTGTGATAAAGTAAAAGAGGCTGGAGGGCTGTTTCTGCCCTAGGCTGGGTCACAGCCTGTGCTGTCCCCAGGTGCCCTATGGGGTGCTCTTGGTCTTGTACCAGCAAAGACTGGAAGAATACAGAGAGAAATGTTACATATTTCAGAATGAATTTGTTCAGTAAAAACCCAACTATGCAAAAAACCTTTTAAATGAAGAAAAATAATATGAGGCTACTCTTCAAAGTGGAGCTAAGAAATAAAAGAACTTCTGAAACTGTGGTGCATTCATGAGATGGGAACTCTGAAGATTTGCATTTAAGACACATTGTGGATTTTTACTGCTTTTGCAGTAAAACAGCTGTAATGACAGTGAAACTCAGAAAGTCATCTCAACTTTCACCTTTTCTTTAAGAACATGAATGATTTAATCAGAATTAATTAATATTTCATTACAATTTTGTAATCACCTGAAGGCCATATAGATGTGCAAGGTCTCTTCTGATAGCAAACCAGTTTTAGCACAAGTTGGTAGTAAGAATATTGACATTAGGGTGGCTTCTAGTAAGTCTGTAGCATCCCCATTGTAATGTATAATGCTGCCCTTCCAGGCTCAGGACTGACAACCTTTCATAAATGATACTTTTTATGTCAAATGGCTTTTACAAGAAATGACTGAGTCTACATAAACCTGCACAAAATTCTTCTCTTCCCCCTTATTATTTCTCCTCAATTCTACAGTGTTTCTGGAGGATCAGGAGGTTTAGAGCTGAAAGTGATGATTTGTTTTTGAAAGTTCTGGGCACCTGGAGATTGTGAAAATAATCATTCCTGGCTTACATTCATTTTTAGTTTCTAGGATACAAATAGAATTTAAAACAAGCTAATCCCTTCACCTGGTTTAAACTGCCGATGCTTCAGGCAGCAACATGAGTTTACAACAGCTACGGATACATCCCAGTTATTTTTAATCCTCTCACGTCAAAATTGGCTTATCCCAATTTGCTTTTAAAGCATCCTCGGAGTAAGGCTCTATTTACTCAGCCCATATTTGTCTTGAGAGCACTTGTACGAAATAACCGTAAGCACCCAAAAAGGCCACGTTTGTAATGAAAACACCTCCAGACAGACTGACCCCCCGAGGGGAGGCCGCTAAGGAATCAATTCGACAGCTCCTGGCCGGGACTGAACCGAGCGGGAGCGCGCGGGACACTCGGTGTGTTACTGCTCCCCTCCAGCTGCCTCAGACTCGCCTCAGCCAAGGAACGAGACTGACTGAGGGCTCAGGGGAGTGTGGGCTCCGCAAAGGCTCGGCCTTCCCCGTTGGAACAAAAATATCAATTGAAAACTCTGGGGAAAAAGGGACCTACGTGTGACAATGGGACACGCTGGAGGAGGGGAGTAGCACAGGGGGCCCAGAGAGATGGAAGTGGGAACAGCCAGGCAGGAAAAGAGACAAAAAGGGAGTTAGGAGGGATAAGAAAGAGAAAAAGAAGCATGAAGAGCTGGAAAAGTGAGGAAAATAGAGAAGAAAAACAGTGAGAGAAGCAGGGAAGGAAACACTGCTTATATTTTAGTGATTGCACTGGGCTCTGATGTTCTTCTCAGGGGACAGAGATGCCCGAAGGTACCACCGTTAGTGGTTAGACCTTGGTTTGTGCTAAATTTCATTTCGTGTGCATGTAGAAACAGGAGCTCACTGAGACCATGGCCTGGCATTAGTGCTGGAAGGAGCCAGTGGTGCACTGTGTCTGAAATGGGGCTCCCTGCTCCCAGTGCTCCTTCTTCTCACCATCTTCCCATGGATCTTTGGTGGGAGCCAGCCCTGCTGAAGAAGAGAGCTATTTTCCTCTTGTGCCCCTGGGTGCCGTGGGAGCTGGGAGGGCTCAGGCAGGCGCAGGAACTGCCTGTGTCAAGGAGGAGAGAACCACAGGAGAACATGAATTCAAAGGAGTTCTGGGCTTCCAGCAGGAACTGGGATTGGTCCAATTCTTACTGGGACTGTGGGGTATGTTTGCTTTGATGCTGCTCTGCCCCAGATAAGATGAGGCGCAGCCTCTGTGTCCCCCCACAGCCACATCCACAGCTCTGCCAGGTGTCAGCAGAGGTTGGATTGGGAGCTGTGGGTGGTTTCTGTTCTAGGGGCAACATCAGTCCTGGGTGTGCTGCAGGCCAGGGAGCTTGAGACACACGAGCAGAGGGGACATGGGCACCAGTACAAGCTGCCTCCAGTGGCTGTGGGCTACCACTGCCCCACTGTGGGATGTGCTCTGACCTGCTGTGGATTCCCCCCTCCTTCTGCAGGATCTCCTGTGGATCTGCTGTGTGCTGTCCTCGACTTGCTGTGGGATGTCCCCATCATGCTGTTAGATGTCCTGACGTGGGATGTTTCCCCCCCAGCCCTGCTATGAGACATCCCCAAGCCAGCCCTGGGATGTTCCCCCAGACCTGCTGTGGGATGTTCCCAACATACGGTGGGATGTTTCCCCTCTAGCCTGTGGTGCCTCACTGCTCTCTGATCTGCTGTGGGATGTCCCCAGCCAGCCCTGGGATGAACCCCTAGACCTGCTGTGGGATGTCCACTCCAGACCTGCTGTGGGACATCCCCCATACCTGCTACAGGGTGTACCCCAGCCAGCCCTGGGACGACCCCACCAGACCTGCTGTGGGATATCCTTCATCCACACTGTGGGATGTTCCCCCCAAGCCCCGGGATGTTCCCCCAGAAGTGCTGTGGGATGTTTCCCGCTAAGCCCAGGTCCCCCAGACCCGACGCGGGATGTCCCCACCGCGCTGTGGGCTGGTCGCTCAGCCAGCCCCGGGCTGCCCCCNCGACGGGACCCGGCACCGGGAGGGCTGGGGCGGACCGGGGCTGCGGGGGCGGGAGGGATCCGCCGCGGCAGCGGGGACGGGAGCCGGGGGTTGTTCGCGGGGAGTGATAGCGGGACTGGGGGGAACCCCCCAGGATAAGGGATGCCAGGAGAGAGGGAAGCGCTCTGCCGTGCGGGATGCCTGGGGCTGGTCTCTCTCAGGGTGAGCTCTGCCGAGACTCGGGGTCTGTCCGCAATCAGCGACGCCAGGACGGAGCGGTCTCGAGTGCGGTGACGGATGGCCGGAGCTGGGATAAGTGATAACGAGGAGGTGGGAGGGAAAGCTGTGCCAGGTGATGAGAGATGACAGGGCTTGAGGTTCCGTCTGGGACAAGTGATACCGGGACGTGGAATCTCTCCAGGGGTGAGGGATGCCCGGCGCTGCGGGTCTCTCTGGATTAAGTGGTATCAGAACGTGAGGGTCTCTCTGCGGTGAGTGATGACAGGATGTCAGTGGCTGCGGTGGGCAATGCCAGGACTTGCGGGTCTCTGAGGTGCAGGGATGCCACAATGTGGGGTCTGCTCCTCTGGAGTGAGGGACGTCTGGACTTGGGGGATTGTCTCCAGGCTGGTCCGGGAGCGTGCAGAGATTCCTGCTGCTTTTCCAGGGCTGGAGCTGTGTCCCATCTCCCTCCATGCAGACCCAGCTGTCTCCTAACCTGCTCTGACAGGGTCTGACTCAGGGCACTGCGCTGCCCACTGTGCACCCCAAGTTCCTCCAGCCCCTCCGTGTACAGAGCAGGATTACAATCCTTGGAAAACACTGCTTTCCTTCTTTTTTTCTTTCTTTGACTGTGACTGTGCTGCTTTTTCCCCTCAATGGTCACCTCTTGCAGACAAGTCTCTGTTATTGTTGTCATTGTTTTTAGGCTCAAGATTTATTTTGGTTGTGAAAATAATTTTTTTCCTGAAGACGTTATTTAACCCAAAGCATTGCATCACTCTAAAGTAAAATGATTTTTTAAGTGTTTGCTTTGGATTAATAACCCAGCACTTACATTCCTTTGAGAGCTTACATGTCTTTTGTAATCATCAGAAGTTGCACTCAGAGCAGCAGATTTCTCTGTGGCTGTCCAGGCTCCCTGTCCGGACCCCTAAAGTCCATGAAACAGCTTGTGGGCATTTCTCTGGAAGTCATATCAGTTCTCAGGACTGATTATTTTTTTAGAGCAGAGAATGTGAAGGAATTTTTTAGTATTTGAGGATTTCAAGTTTCATTTAAGTAGAAACATTCCCAGCAATGGAGGAGCAGTTTATCTGTTATTAGAGTTGTGGCTACACCTTTAAAGCATAATTAATCCATTAAATACAGTAATTGTGAGGCACTGAATAATAGATCAAGAACAAAGCAGATTAAAAAAGTAAAAATAGATTAGAACTAGAAAATGGTACTTTATTAACTATTGCAGAGCATTTCTGCTTAAATCACTGTGATGCATTTTTGGCTTTTGATGAACGGGCAAATCTCAGATGAGAGCTGACGTAGGTGTTCCCCAACCTCTGAGCCTGCAAGGTGTTTTTCCTTTGCAATTTAAGGACTTTTTTCAAACTTTCCTCGCTTCAGTGGTTGTTCCTGTGCTGACACTAGTTGCCTTTGCAGCTGGCATTTCACCTGGGACATATTCTTGGGCTGATTTTCCAGAAAACTGTGTTTAAATGAGGTGCTCATGTGGTGTTCGGGGAAGATTAGGAGTAGCAGCAGGAATTACACATTGCAGATAAGGTGTGGGCAGGAGCGCTTGGGTTGAATATTTTCAATACTTGTCACACATTTTTGGAAAGGGAGCCTTAAAATTTCTGCCAGATGTAAACATGTGTGTGTGAGTTTTAGAAAGAAATTGTTCAGCCCGGACATAGAGACCCTTGCTTGGTAGAACATACTCAGGTGGGTTTTTCAGCTGAGTGGTCCTTCACGCCTGGACCAGCCCCACAGAGATGGATGGGGTTTGAGATATATAACTGAGAAAAAAAGGGAGTCAGGAGCTGACAGGTGAGAAATAGCAGAGCCTGTGACCCCAGCTGAGCAGTGGACACTGGTATGCCAGGGGCAGCCAGAATCACTGGACCTGCATTTTCACTTGTGACTAGGGCAAAATGAGATCATTAGAGTGCTTTTCTTCTTTTCTTTCTTTTTTTTTTTTTTTGTAAGAGAGAGGTCAGAAAGGGAATGTTATCTACCTGGCAGGATGGAGCGGCGGTTTTATGGCCATATTAGTCTTACAAGCAACTGCTCTGTGTTTGGGCTTACCTGCAGCACAGAGCTCTGTGTTTAGGAGCCGTTTGGGTCACAAACACTATTTAATAGTGATCCTAATGCAACAGCTTCTTCCCAAGCTACTGGCTGATCTTTAAACATGTATTTTGATCTGGCTTCTGCTGATCAGTGCAATATTTACCCAGTGAGTACAGTCTAAAGTAATTTATCATGTAAATCCCAAGGTGAGATCAGTGAGTTTTTCCCTCAAGAGAATGTTTACTCTGATATGCGTCTTCCCCAGAGCTGTTATCATCATTTACGTACTTTTTATGAGTTTCCCATTTACGTAGTTCTGACCAGTGCATTTGGTCTCTCACTGCTGCTGTCAGACACCAAGTGCAGTGAGTTAATCAAGCTTACATTCGGGATATAAGCAGAACCTTTAACTGATAGCATTTCTCACTGGAGAAAGGAGACTGGTTTTTGTATTAAATCCATATAAGCTTTTGATTAAAAAGTAACTGAAAGATGTACAGTAACTAATGTGTCAATTGCTCTTCATGGTTTGTGGGTTTTAAAACATACCCACTAGTTTGCATTTTGGTTTTTGCTTAGCTAAGCTGTATTGGGCAAGTGGCTAAAATATTTTTTGCCTCCCGTGAAGGGGAATGCTACCACAGCAGCATTTTTGGGATGTGGACACTTACGCAAAGATTTTCTTAAGACCTCTTTTAGCTACATGTAATTCTAGATAACAACCACAGAATCCATATTTAAACTCCTATTTTAGCTACTTCCACTTGGACTTCTCTAACTAAACTATCATGCAGTTTTGCAAAGGCACTCTCAACCATGATATTATCATACGAAATTAGAAGGAATAATTACTTAAAAGTCATTAAATTAATGGATGATTTCCTGTCTTGGCTTCTCCATAAGACTGGTTTGCTGACTCTTTTTGGGACTTTATTGGTGACAAGTTTAGTGAGGTTGGTCCTTCCTCACACCTGAGCTCACTCAGGCACCAATGTGGGAGCTGGGAAAGCGAGTGGCACGTGCTCAGTGGTCAGTCAGTGCTCAGAAGCTGGGACTGTAAATCACTGACAGTCCTGGGTTGGGCCCCGAGCAGCTCCATGTGTGGTCCTGGCTTTAAACAACCTGGTCTCAACTCCGAAATGTGCCAGCAGCCTGCACGTTCCAATCCATGGGAGACTCAAGTATTGCAAATCAGCCTTAAATCTTATTATTCAGTCTTAATGAGCCATGATAACTTATGGGGTGCCAGAGGCAGCTCCTGAGCACCTGATCTGTCCTATTTCTGGACTACATTTATTATTCATTTAATTTGCTTAATGCTGTGTTGAACTCCAGGCCTGCGACCGAGACCAGCAGTGCGGAGGCGGGATGTGCTGTGCCGTCAGCCTCTGGATCCGCAGCCTGAGGATGTGCACCCCGATGGGAAACCTGGGAGACGAGTGCCATCCCCTGAGTCACAGAGTGAGTACGTCACTGGGGGGCTGTGGGGCTGAAGCAGGAATGCCCTGAGCTGTACATCACATACAAAAACTATAATGTGGTGGAAAGGCAGGGAAACTTCCCATTCCTTACAATATCCAGCCATTTGCATCTGTATGGGAACAGTGATGAAGGTACCTACGTAAGGAAGTGCATTACTGTCAGAATTATGCTGAAGAGAATCAGAGGATGAAAGCATTACACGCTTCCCAGATTGTTTTCTTATTAGTTTGTTGTTGCTGCTTTGTTTCATTACGTGATCCAAAACAGCGTTAGCAGCTCCCAAGCCCAGCCCTGCCAGTCCTTACTCGGGTGAGCTGGAACACAGCAAGTGCCACTGACCCCAGTGCCAGTGGGCAAGATCCTGTCACAAGCATAAAAACGTCACTAGCTGGTGCTGGGACACCTGGAGCATTGAGAAGGTGTTGACAAGGGCTTAACTCCCCACAGGCTCTCTTTGTTTCTATTAATTTCAAATATCCATGTATGTATACATATATAAACACACGCATATATAACATCAGCTACATATTAGTACATTTTCAGGTGATACACAGTATTTTCAATACAATGATTTGAACAAGCACATTTATTTAAGGCTATGTAATTATGTATTTTATATGCAGTCTGAAAAAAGCTGCTTATTTAAAATACAAAAGACTGAATGGGACGTTACCAGGGAGCGTGAGAACCTGGTGGCCTTCAGAGCCATCCTCAGGGAAGAGCACGGCCCAAGAGTCATCACAAGTGAAAGATATAAGGCAATAAATTCAGATCATAAATATGCACCTAGTTAGCTGCCTCTCTCACTGTTTCATCCAAGGCCTGGCTTCTCAGCTCGGTATCTACAGTTTATTTTCTCAGCTTTAGGAAGTTTAAGGCTCTATTTTATTGCAGTTAAATTTTTAAAACTTCTGCTGTGATACTGGAGACCAAATTGCCATTTTTACTATGTAATGTAGCAGGTTTTTCTTGTAAGGGCTGTTTCTATTACCAGGAATTAGGATAAGAGAAATTGTCTTCTAGAGGGGTTTATGAGCTTATTGTTATTGGGCAATAATTTAAACTGTCTGATATATTTCAAGCTGATTGCCTGCATAATTACAATCAGAGAAGATGCCTGTCCACCCCAGACTTAGTCACTGATGTCTATAAGCTTTATGAGGTTAATTTCAGATTTTTGATTCCTCACCCCACTGCTCTTCCTGAGAAACACAAAGCAAATTGATTTACTGTAGAATGTGAAATGAGGTTCTTTTAAGGATGGAGGGTTTGCTCAGTGGTTCCTCTCAAGTAAATACTTGTGTAGGGAGCAGCTGGGTGCCCTGATCACCAAAACCTCTCATTTACAGGCAGGATAGGTCAAAAGCAAGGACCACCGTGGCCATGGCACCTCAGGGACCTCCAGAGGAGCCGGGAGATTCCTGGAGGAGATGGCTGGCAGTTGGGGTTCCACATTCTATTTTCCTTCTCAACAGCTAGATGGTGATGGACTGATGCTGCTAACAGTCCCAGCTGGAATTTCAAGGCCGGGTCTGAGGCAGGGCCAGGCAGGGTTTGCAGGCAGGGCCAGGCAGGTGAGCTTTGGCAGCATGGGAGTCCTGCTGAAAGGAACATTTCCATGCAGCAAATGGAATGTTTTGAATAAATCACCTGAGCTGTCGGAAGGCTGAGAGCTCAGGGTTTGGGTTTTGCTGCAGTGCTGTGTGTGGGCACCCAAAGGTGTGATTCCCATGGGGAGTCCCCAGCACCTGTGGTTGGTGCCTCTCTGCTCACACCGGAGCAGAGGGGCTGTGGTGCGTGGCATGGGGAAGCCCACGACATCCCTCGCACTGGGGCTGCTCTTCAGACAGTGCTGGGCAGGAGGATGGTGCTGGCCCAGGGCACTGCAGGGGATGTGAGCCCTCTGCCCACCCCCTGCACCCAGTGGAGTCAGGCTGGTGCTTGGCACCATGCAGGGAGGACTGAGTGGGACTTTTCTTTCACAAAATTTGTACACTGACACAAGAAAATCTTGGAATATTAAAGTGTTCGGCTCCAACCACACAGATATTTGGAAGTGAGGGAATTAGGGCTGGCTGCCTGGCTGGTAGCAGTGGCTTTGTACCTCTGTGCCTCCTTTGCTGCATCCAGGGAATGCTCAGTGTGTGCTGCCAGCTGGCAGCACCAGAGCTCCCAGACATTTCCCACTGGGCTGTCCTGCTTGGCTCCTGTAAGAGACAGAGCTTGTGACCAAGTTGTTGAAGTGTGTCAGTGCATGTGCATGTCATGGCACAGGCACAATTAAATTTGTCTAATGTACTCCATATGTGCTCCCTGCAGCACAATGTGGCTGGAGGAGGGTGGGATGAAATGAGAAACCTCTGCCCTGTGGTGAAAAGGATCCTGCTCAAAGGGAGGTCAGGCAAGGTCACCTCCAGAGGTCCCTTCCAGCCCGATTACCACAGGATCCCAAGGTTCCCAGGTCCTGCTCCGTGCCATGTGACAAGGCAGGATTTGGGACATGCAGAAAGCCCCGTACAGTGGCACCACAAAATGTGATATTAAAGGCCAGTGTAGTTTCACAACAAACTCCTTTATGAAATGGGAGTAAATGGAGAACATGTGTCACAGATGTAGATTTACACAGCAACACGACTGTTAATGTCCTGCTCTTAACCGTGGCTTGACCAGGGTGTACAACGGGGTTGGCTTTGCCATCTGCTCTGTGCTGCAGCTCGTGGGGATCTCTGGCTGTGGAGGGAGGGAATTGGGCAGCATTCCCCATATCCCCGCTATTCCTCCCATCCCACCTCCCCAAGCACCAGTGCCGTGGATCTCCCTGTCCCTGACGGCTTTGCTTTGTGCCCAGGTCCCGTTCTCCGGGCGGCGGATGCACCACACCTGCCCGTGCCTCCCGGGCCTGGCCTGCGTCCGGACCTCTCCCAGCAGGTTCAAATGCTTACCAGACTTCAGAAAAGAAGATGTCTTTTTTTAGCAGGAACTCTTCTGCACTAGAAAGAGCCACTCGGTGTTTTCGTTCTCTCGTTATTGTGACAAAAAAGGGTACTTGCCAGGGGAAACCCTTCACCAGACTTTCCTGCCTCACCAACATCAGCTGGAGATGAGACACTGCTGCTGTGGCCAAGGTTTTCCGGAGGGACTCGCAGTGCAGAATGCTTTCATTTTGGGGTAGCCAAACGACATCTGCTAGAGCAAAACTCTTTCTGAGGGCAGGGGCTTGACCATTCCTGAATCATTTTGTGGTCTTCATGGTTCCAGTTAACCCCAGAATGAAAAAATCCAAGTTTATTGCCAGTTTTGGAAAAATTTGGCCACATCTTTACACTTTGGAATACCTGAATTGAACTGAGAGCTGGATAACTGCATAGTGTGAAGCACATGACAATTGCCAAAAGAACTGTATTTACATTGCATTTCGTATCTTTATTAATATAATTTTATTTGTAAGTTAGGCGTACCTCTAGGGTAAAGGTTTAACCAATAGATGTAGTTTTTACACTTTTTAAAAGTGGCAGGTGGAACCAAAGCATTTCAGTATTCAAGAGCATTAAAAGATTTTGTTATTTTAGTATTCCAAGATGAGAAGCTGTTGTTACTTGAATTGGTGTAAAACTACCTGATCATCTCAAACTATGTATTAAGATGTAGTTTATATTAAAGAAAAAAGGAACCCTGAAGTTTATTGTAATAGGCTGCCTGACTTCTTGTATATGTATCAAAGTTACTGTGTAAAAATTCTGTATCAGAATAATGGCAGTGTATGATTTGATTTATTTTAATATTATAACATTATTTTGTCACTGTGGTTTTTCATTTTTATTCAGTGTAATCTGTTATCCCACACTTGATTCACCCAAGCTAGCAGAGCTCCTTATGGATAGCTTAGCAAAAGATTATGTGCCTCTGGCTGCTTCCTGGGAAATTTGGAGTTTACAAGGCATGAGCTCCTCAATCAAGCTGCAGTCTCAGAATCTGGAGGAATCTTGGTGTAAATAATATGAGAGGTTTTTCTTGGCTCATGCCTCAAAGGATCAACTTTAGCCCAGCAAACATAAGATTTGTGGGTTTTCTATGAAATACTGTGTGACTTCATATTTACTTGTCAGTCCTCAGAGCTGGAATTCCAATAGTTTGTGTGAGATTCACACGTTTCTTGCTCTCAGACATGCAAACATATGCTGGAACTGGAAAAGTGAAGGCATTCATCTTTCAACAATCAGTGCTTTGCTACTGGTGAAGATGGGGGGGTTGGAGAACGGAGCACGCTGTATCAAGGCCAGACCTGTATTACTTAGAGGAGAAACATCCCTGTGAGTTACCAGGTACCTTCTACTGTGTTCCACAACCTTCCTGGGGAGACAGAAAAGAATAACTGGATCAGTTGTTGCCAGATCCTCATGGACCCTGTACATGTTAGGAAAATAAAAGTCTTGAGAGAGATTACGTCCTCCTGGCTCAAGACAGTCCATCCCCAGGGTACCCTCTCCAATGCCTCTGTATTTTGTCTCCCCCTTTGCAGTGGGGATACAGCAGCTGTGTAAGTGGCAACAGAAGAAAAAAAACCACTGAGGTGACACTAAAAGGTAATTTTGCATGTGGTTTGCATTAATGTGATCAGGTACAAAGTGCCTGTATTAGACCTGAAGTCTCAGAGGGGCTCAACACTAACCCAAAAGGCTGGTGAAAGGCCAAGTCATCCCTTGCCACTGCAGTGACATGCCAGCACTGCAGAAATTCCCACAACCTGGATTTAAAACCAAACCCCGAGCCTGATCCTACCACTGTCACTAAATAGGGGGGCTCCCCAAACACCCTGTGCACCCACAAAGTCTGGGTTTGCAGAGGAGGAGCACACTGGGAGTCTGGGGGTTGCTTTTCTGTCCACGTCTGTCCCTACAAAATGAGCTCAATACCATGGACTTCAATTTACACAAAATCAAGAAGAAAAATAGGAGCAGCCCAAACGTGCGTGTGCCCCATCTCTTGTTCCATTTTTTTTAATCAGAGCACAAAAAATGAACCATAGCAGGAAACAGTAGCCCTGCTCCTCATCTCCTGCTGGCATAATTCACCAGTGACTCCACTGAAGGCAGTAACCCTGGTTTATATCATTGTAAATGAGTGGACAATTTTATTTAAGGACTGCCTCAGACCTGCCAAACTGAAATCCCAGGAGAGTTTATCAGACAAGAGCAGAGCAACTTTGTAGTTGTAATTTGTGCCAATTAACTTGTGGGATTAAGCATTTATCTGGGTAATGAGAACAGCCCCAATTACACGAGTTCAAAGTTCACACCATCTATATCAAGTGGAAGTTCTCATATCCTGCAGACACTCCTGGACAGGGTATTTGGATGGTGCAGTTTTGAGAGACGCATTATCCCATACTTGTCCTTGAGGGGCTTCTCCACACCTTCCCTGCTGATGTAGGAGAGATAAAGGCAAAACCTCACTGTCCTACATCCCCACTATATTCACTTGGCAACAATTATTACGATTCCCCTTTTAGCAATTTAATTTCCATTAATTGACATTCACAATGGAGGTTAGTTGATTTGAGAGAATCATTCTGGAAGGAAGATTGAGCTTTTGCATCCCCATTATTTCCTAAACTCTGCCCTAATCAATTATCTTTTCTCCCATCCTAGGGGAGATTTCCTTTCCCAAGCACATCTGCATAGTCCCTTTAATTTCTTTCTGCAGTGGAAGGGGCTGGGAGGGCACCCTTTACTCTTGCTTTGCACTGATAATAGGCAAACCAGTGACCACAAGTATTTCCAAATGTGAATGGCCATGCATTCCCCCCTGCTTTTCCCTGGAGCCAGCTTTTGTCTTGAGGAGCACAGCCAATGACTCAAGATGACCCACAGAAAAGGTGGCCAGCCTCAAGCCACCCTGCCACAAAAAGTTTTCTGCAGCCCCCTGTGCTGCTCAGTTTGTCCCAGAATCACCCCGGAAATTCTCAGGCCAGGGACAGCTTCCTCACCTGCCTTGGGGGAAGGGAATGGGACAGGTCCTTGCAGGAGAGATCAGATGAGAAAATAGAACAGAACTTGTGCAGCCCTGGAACCTCCTTGGTGCAGGGGAAAAGCCTCATTCCCCAGTACACACAGCTTGTGAAGAGACACTGGTTTAAACACTTCCCTTTATTCACTCCACTTAGGAGATCTGTGCCAACGTGTGTTTTAACTTTATTAATATTGCAGTAATTTCATTAATGATTAATAGAAATGTGTGCATTAATTTTTAATATTATATGAATATTGATATTACAGATATGCTATAGAATAATGTTGATATCCCACCACACTGGAGGAGCTTCCATGTCTATTGCCAGATTTTGGGTTAGCAGAGAGCCCTTGCACGAAAGGGCACCACCACATATAATGAGTTGCTGCCTTAATTTGATTACATGATTATTAGGAAAGGGGAAGCAAGGTGTTTGGGGTTTGAGGGTGCACAGCTGGCTGAGCCAGCACACACCTGTGAGCCTGGGGGACTGCAGGGAAGGCTCTGCTGCTGAGCACCAGAAAGCCCAGCTGAAACTCAGCTTCATCTGCATCCTCCTGCCCACAATTCACCCCTGGGCAGTTTTGCCACTTTAAAAAACAATGTTACAAGTCTTTGAGGGAGGAGGTGACACAAAAGTAAATTATTCTGGTTGTGCAGCAAGGGGAAGGATTCAAATCTGACTGGGCCCATACAGAAGAGACAGGTCACCCTAGCCAAATCCTGGTTTTACAGAACTGGAAACTGAAAGGAGATTAGTTGGCTGAAGGTTATCGTGGTGTTTGAGATGTTAAAAGAAATAATGCACACCTCTATGGAGAACATTTTAAGGTAAGAAAAGTGATTATTCTTGTTATTGTTAGTTTGTAGTGGTGTGGGAAACGTTAGTCTTGTTGTGACCCCAAAACTCTAGTGTGTTTGATGATCACATAACATTCCTCGTCAAGAGGTACTTATTAATTTTCCTCATCAGCACAACCCACCAAACCAAAGGATGATACCAGCAAGCGTGACCCCAAACTGAGGTCCTTGCCAGTGCCTCCCCCTGCCCCAGTAGCTCTGGGATTTGTTGTTTCTGCACAGATGGATATTCAAAAGAAACAGAAGGTGCTAAGAATCCCTTGATTTAAACAAGATGTTTCAGGAATTTGATCTTGACAATGTGTAACGTGTTTTCCAGAAGGAATTAGAAAATTGCAGGAAGAGAATAGACTGTGCAAATGCAAGAGGATTTTGATAACAGCAAAATCAATGTGCCTTTCTCTGTTACAAAGATATGAAATGGCAAACCAGCAGGGGTACAGTCGTTAGGCTAATCAATAATTCTGAGCACAAGAATGGAGATGAGTTTAATGCACATCAGCAAATCACCTATGGTTTCTGAAGGACAGTCTTGAGTGCAGGCAGACCCAGCCCAGTGCAGCAGGACACATTCCAATGATTTGGCAGTGCAGGCTCTCCCATATGACACGTCTGCCTTGGAGGATGGTGGCAGCCTTTGGGTCACTCTGCCCGGTCATCGGGGCTGGGAAAGGCTGGATGTGAAGGGCTGAAGCTGAGTAATCCTGGTGCACTGAAGGGAGGAGGATGGATGGCAGCTTGTTTTGTGACAAGGAGGACAATGCAGGCTGACAGCAAAGTGTGCAGGAGGGGAGGAAAGAGCAATATAACCATAGGGCACACCTGTAAACACCCCTGTGGCAGGGCTTTCCCAAAACCCTGAGTGTGAGCAGCTTAGTGGGGTAGAAAATGAAGGCATGCACAGTGTCAAAAGGACAGAAAGTCTCTTATGCAAAACCCAATTTACCTGACAACATCTGTGCATGTTAACTGTGTGCCAGGAGTGCCCAGAGCATCCCAGACTGATGCTCCATTGTACCGTGGCACCAGATATCAGTGTGTTACAGGCACGTCCCTGTCCCCAGAAGTTTACAAATCTCACAGATCATATGAAGCAAGTGTCTGTGCTGTACTCAGCATGTACCTGCATCGCTGCAGCCTCAGCTAGCCTGGGATGCAATGCTGTCCTTCCACTGCATCCCAGCACATGGTACAGGAAGGATGGGCTATGGAGCTCTGCACTGCACTGCTTGGGCAGTGTATCTCTTCCTGGGCTGGGAATTCCACCAAATTCTGGTGTCGTGCCTTCGCCACAGCATTGTAACACATGGAAAGGATTAAATCTGCTCTGAAATGTAATGTGGCTTTGTAAATCCCAAGGCTGTAATGCAGTGCAGACACAGTCTGAAAATATGGCCTGGCTCCAGCCCAGCAAGCAGGGCTGGGTCTTCTTTATCTACTTTTTCTCTTGCACATGTGAGTGCACTCATGTCATTTCACGCAGAGATTTGTGGCTCCATCACCGTGGATGGACAGATGTGGCTCTTGCTGCAAGGAGTTTGCTAACCAGCAAAGCTGATATTAATTTCAGGGGTTGCAGGATTCACCCTTTTTTTATTCCTCCAGGCTACATGGGAGCCCAGGCAGCAGAGCACACCTCTAACCTCTTCCATGGGACCTGCCAGAAAGGCCAGCTCAGGGAAAGGCACCAGTGAGGCAGCTGCCAACATTCTCACTCTTTCCAAAAATTTCACTGCATCCTGTCAAATTAGTAGGTTTTTAATTTTTTCCTCTCCAATTTCTTTTCTCACATGGATGAAACCTTGACATAAAGGTCCCCCAT
This sequence comes from Aleadryas rufinucha, assembly GCA_013397815.1. Classification (NCBI taxonomy): domain Eukaryota; kingdom Metazoa; phylum Chordata; class Aves; order Passeriformes; genus Aleadryas; species Aleadryas rufinucha. Next base: position 69,023 of record VZTH01011894.1, on the reverse strand, counting down.
CCCTTCAAATCCAACAGCAAAATTTTCTGACTGTGGTGGTGTCATAATTTCAGCTGCCTCCCCACTCTTTTATTAAGTTAGCAACTTTGGAGGGTCTTTTATTAAACCCTCCAAAGTTGCTAACAAACCTTTCACACATTGCAACAGAGCCTTCAACTATTTGGATTGGGTTTACATCAGCACTCAGGCTCAGACAGATATTGCACAAACAGTAAGAAAGAGTCTGTCTTGCTGAGAGTTTAGGATCTACTGGGGAGGAAAATCATCGCCGACCCCTCTGTCCCCACTGGCAGCTCTGTGGCAGGTCCTGCTGAGCCCTGTTTCTGCAGCCTCCCTCACTGCCCTTCCAGGAAGTACTTTGGTGATGCTCAGCCCAAACATGTCCCTCCTTTCACACACTATGGCTCTACTTTACCTCTGCCTGTGATGCCGCTGGTTCCTTGGCTCGGGTGCCCATGTTCTCCCCCTGTAGTCACTGCAGCTTGGCTGAACATACTGCCTCTTCATCCACCTTCCTCCACACCCAGATGTCTCCTGGGGCTCTGCTGGAACTGGCTCCCAGGGCAGCTCGGCCCTGTGGGCACCCAGAGCTGGTCTCTCTGCCCCAGGGCCACTGCAGCCCTGGGGCACCCAGGGGACCGTCCTCTCGCCCTTGGCACAGCACACTGAGAGACCTGCTGTGTAGTGGGAGTGTGCAAGGCCTAATGAGGGAGGGAAAGAAAAAGAAAAGGAAAAGGAAAAAGCCCACTTGATTTACTTGACTATCAAGCTACTCAACAGTTTCCTTTCCATCACCCTCCTGCAAGTGCTCAGTGACAGATGGGGACTGATTGAGTGGTTTGATGCAGTGAGGTAATATTCCACTAAATCATTCCTCTTTCTCTCACTGTCAGAAAGCACCCAGACTTCAGCCCTTCCTCTGAATCTTCCTGTGTTTCCCTCTTTAATGACAAAGCCATTTTAGCTCTACCTCTGCTAAAATTTCTGAGAGAAGCAAGCACTGCTGTTTATATGCTATGATAAAATGGGTGTTGTAAAACAGTTAGCAAAAGGAAGGAGTGAATCACCCTGAGACAGAGAGGGTTCTGCTGCTGTTTACTGGTGTTTCTGATTTCTTTTTCTTGCCTGTGTGCTGAGGCTGAGCCCCAGACCCCAGCACAGGGACCCTGGCTGGGCAGGCAGCAGGCTCTGGGCAGGTGTGCCGTGGGCAGGCGCGCAGGCTCACACTGCATGTCTCACAGATGGAGGATCCATTTTTTCTCTGGATGATTTGTTCCAATGGTTAATCATCCTCACACAAACACAGGATTATTTTTTTAATGACATACCAGTAAATAACATTCAGAAACTTTAGGATGGGCTTTCTCTCCACCGGGCAATCTCTTGATTTCTGCCTACTCTATGAATGCCATGATGACTGCCTAAAATTAGCTGTGACTTCACAGCTTCCCTGTGCCCTTGCAAGACTAGCTTTGAACTTGAAAGCCTCCTACACAAAGTGTTTTGCGCTATCAACCTGGTCGCGGCAGACGTGAAAAATGTGGCACTGAAGACAGTGGCCTTCCAATAAATACATCCACAGTACAGCCATGCATGACTCGAGATCAAAGACAGAGTGCAGCTACTGAGGTCATTAAACATGAATAGAAATACAGAAATGCAACAGCTTGCATGAAAGGCTGAGCTTGACTTTAAAGTTAAGTGATGAAAGCTTGTGTAGTCAGTGATTGTTCACCCGTGATAATGCTCTTGCCATCAGTGGTTCTGTTACAAAGGTGAATAAGAGTAACTAATCATTCTTGGGATAAAGCATCGAGGTGTGGGGCAGTTAATGACTTGTACCAAGTGAAAATAGGCTCGGAGATGCTCAGCATCAGCAGCACTAGGGAAAGTTAGAGTGCCACAGATGTCAAGTTGGAAAATCAGCTCCTGGTCACCAGTTCTACAACCGATGGATGGGTAAGGATTTACCCCACACAAGGTCCTTCAGGAATGACACGGCATCAGAGGTGACCAGCATAAAAAGAGGTTTGGAGTAAGATGTCCATAGGCACAGCCCCAACCCAGCATGACTTGGCTCCAGCTTCTAGGAGACCATCTTCACTGATAGTCTTTCTTGGATGGCTGCATTTCTTCAAAATGTCATATATTTTTTAATAGTCTGAAGCATAAGAACATCATAGCATGGGAAATGCTTCCTGGTTCCTATCACAATAGAGTTAATTATAGCCTGTGTAGTGTTTTGAGCAACTATAAAGGAAGCTGTGCTAAAAATGATGACTTTAGGAAACCTCTATTAGAAAACAGCCCCCCTGCCATGTTTCTAATAATTTTTTGATTTGCAGTATAACTATCTAATAAGGTTTCTGGGGTATTCTGATACTGTGTGGAATGATCCAATCTGCAGCTGAGCTAATGAAGTGATACTTAGCATTGCATTCTGCCAGTATGTGTCTGTTACTCTGTCTGGAGCCACTTCGCTCAGGGTGGTTTGTTGGCAGTTCTGAGCAAGTGCAGGTGCCTCCAAAGAGCAAGGTGACTGTGCTTAACCATGTGGGGTGAGTGGCAGAGGTCCAGCCAAACTCCATGCTCTCACTTTTCTGGGAAGAGAGGGAAAATGCCAGCTTTGCTCTCCTCTGAGCTCTGCACAATGTGTCCCAGGGCAGTCCCACAGCATATGGCAGAGCAGCCTTCTGAAGATGTAGCTGTACCACATCCAGGTAGAGCCTCAGGAAAGAACTGTTGCTATCAGACTAAGCCAAATTCCTGCCCTTTTCCTCGAGGCTACTGGCTTCACACTATTTTGGGAGGCAGCTTTGCATCCTCTCTGCAGACTGGTTTTGGAAAAGCAAATGATGACAGCTTGTAAGCTACACATCCCCTGCTCATCCTTCACCTCTAGCACGACCACTGAATGAAACCTTTACCCAACAACATAATTTGGCTGATGCCAAATATTTCAGCTCCTTTCCTAGCAAACTCTTTCCAAATCTAACAGCAGAGCTACAAGCACTCCAGAGTACTGCAGGCACTGAGTGCTGTAAATCAGAGATCATCTTAGCTGCTAACTGGGATTTCAGACCTGTGTCATTTTTCAAGCTGGCCTGACATTTAAGTCTATACTAAAAACCTCCCCTGACTTCAAGATTTTGACTGGAAATGCTTGTAAGGAATGTGTTAAATACCTGGTGAGTGAGTGAAGATGCCAGCAGCAGTCAAGATTTCTCCGGAGCAGCTCCCAGCACAACTGCAATCCCTCACCACAGATATGCAGAAGCAGCATGCTGTGACCTCTGAGCCACACTGTGAAGAATCTCTGGGGGAGATGATATTGGTATTTCCTGTGCTACTCAGCACTTGCGGTGCCCAGAATATGGGAAACTATCACGCAGCTGCCTGCGGGGGTAGAGAGAAGACTGAATGGACATTCTGGTCAAGCATAGGTCGATGGGAGAGCTGGGACAGCCCCACTGCTGTCCAGCCCACCGAAAACCTTCTGAGTGTGTTTTGGTCAGTGGGGATGGGGAGAGGGGTTCAAACCATCTGAGTTTTTGCAAGTGAGCCCAGGCCTGGTACAAGCAGCAATAGCTTCTCACCTGGGGGTAATTATTAATGCCCAGCTCTCACTGAGTCTCAGCCACTGGCCCTTCTGAGACCAAAAGCACTCTGGTTTTTGCAGGATGGAGGATTTACAGCCACACCTCACAGTCCCAACAGCAGCAACCATGTCTCCCTGTGCTCATTCCATTCTCCCCAACATTATTTCTACCTCTTTGTTTTTTTAATCCAGAGCAGGTTTCCATCCTCCCCGACACCCCTTCTCTGATCTTGGTCAAAGCATTTAATCTCTGTGACCCACTTTCCCCATATGCAGACTAAAGGCTGCTGTGAGAACATGTTAATGCTGTGCTTTGGAAGTGCCTTTTTTTTTTTCCAACTTTCTTATATTTTCTCAGAATTCAGAAGGAGTATTTATCCTCTGGTGCTTCTCCCGCACTTTCTGGTTTTCCCCACTTTCTTGGTGCACTCTCAGCCAGCAAAGTGGTGTTTGTTGGTGTGCTGGCACCAAGTACTCTTTAATTTTCTGCCATGTCCTTGATATTTAGTTTCACATCTTTTGGAATTAAGCCCTATTGTACAACACCCATCTAAACCCTGAATTAAAGCTACTGGAGTTCCTTCTCTTTTGTACTACCACAGCCAGGATCATAATCTGACTGACATTACAAGTACCTAAAGTATAAAATTAACTTCAAACATTAACTTCAAACGGTACTGATTTTGCCCTCAGAGTATATCAGAAGTCCTGAGACAGCCCTGGAAGCTGTGTGCAAGCAAAAGGCATGGTATACAGATCTTTTTCTTTTTTTGTATGCTTGTGCTGTAGCAAGGCTGGGTCTGGCTGCCACTGATGAGTGATAGCAAAGCACCAGTTATCTTCACCAGACAAGAACCAACTCACCCATCCTGTGAGGGCATCACTGAGCTGGGGGATGTCTCTGTACAGAGGCTGGCATTCAATACAGCAGCACTGCTCGATAAGCCAAGTCTAAATAAAAACATCAAGTCACCCAAAGGTGAGTTTTCATCCCCCGCATATACGACTGACTCTACAACTTGTGCTCAATTTTTCTAGAAGTGAAAAATCTGGTTCTTGCAGCTTTTAAGGAGGTTTTAAAATAACTATTTTCCCATCTCTGTGGTTTAAATAGAATCATAACCATACTACTTTTAGCCTGGAAGAGAGAGAGGATGCCAAAATATCAGACATTTTTAATAGAGTAAAGAGAAAGAAAATATTGGCTTGGTTACCAGCAGGATTAGGAAAATGATGGCAAAAGATCTGAGTTACAGATCACAGTTCTAGGCCCTTACTATGTAGGCAGCTTCTGAGGGAAATATGAGATATGAGAAAAGCTTCAAAAGTTGGAACCCCGCAGAAAAGACCTAAAAGTAAATCAGGGGTGTAAAGCATACTTGGAACACAAATCCCAGCAACAGCATCCATACCTTGCCCCACAGTCTTTGTAATATAGCGCTACCCCATTACTCTCCAAGACTCACTAAGCTATCATCTGATATTCCAGCTTGAAAACATAATTAGCACTGATAACCAGCTGCTGCTGTGATCTGAGGTATGTGACAGCTTTCCCTCTGTACCCAGGTGCATTTTCAAAATGCTTTAGAAATGATCATTAGTTCTTTGTTTTAAAGATACCCCATCCATGGTCATATTTCTTAGCCCAATTCTGGCAGCATTGGTACTGCAACTGTACCAAAAAACCTCAAATTGCAACCTTCTCCTTATGCCCTGCAGGAAATGCTGCCTTTCTGATGTCCAAATACGAGCTGAGGGTGGAAAACAAGAGATAAACCAAACCAGGAGCCCCACCTCATTTCATTCCCTGCCTCAATCTGAAGCTGCCACCTTTGCCCTCTTCTGGTCTGCCATGTCTCTTTTGTGCTCCCTTCATAGTCACAGGACAACTATTTCTCAGATGATGTCTACCAATTTTAGACTACTCTCTACAGAAGCACTCAGTAGATACAGATTTCTTCACGTAAACTGAGGCTAAATCCCTGCCATTTTGTGTGAGACTTGCTCCAGCACATTAGTTAAATGTTACATGATCCATCAGGAAGGGAAGCACCTCAGGGACAGCTTCCTCTGAGACAGCTAAGAAGTCGTGCCAGGATCCTGCCATCAGGTTACTGGTTAAAATACTTTCAGAGAAGTTTTTGTAGTACAACAGAGCAGGTTAAAATGCCATGATTAATAAATGTAAGCTTCCCACTAAGAATATAGTGTATAGATGAGTATGGTATTGACCAAGCCATAGGGTTAAAAAACTGCTTTGCCAACTAAAATTAGCGATCCACAATTACACACTCTTTCCTATCATTAACACAGGAGCAATTAGCTACAACAGAAATTTAGTTTCAGCAGACACAAAGAATTGTGCTATTTAAACCTGTTGCCCATCATGAATGTAAGTCTTCTTAAAAATAGCTTTAGTCACTTTTATTGGTATAAACACCTAAATTGAGATCTAACAGCAAATAAGGATTGTGCTTGTCCATAATAACCTTAGCTGTGAAATCTACTCAGACACAAGACATACAACCTTCCACATACACAAGTTATTTGTCAGCAAAGCAGAATGCTGCCATTCTGAAACAATTACATACAGTAAAGGTTTTCAATATTTTATTAAAGAAAACAGTCAAAATGTACAAGTTTACCCAGGTTTGTAGATAACTTCCTATAAAGGCAGTAAAATATGAATTTCAATCTAGGTTTTAAAAACTGCTATAGTTGCTTATTTTTAAAGTTGGTATTTTAAAATCACATTTCACAAATAGTTCTGAAATATTACCAAATGAATAGTGCAACAAGAAAAATTGAAATTAGTTCTACACTGTTTGCATGTCAAGCAAAAGTTATAACTAACTGCTTCAAATACTCAAACCATTTGAGAATGAATGAACCCAACAGCTCCCACCAAAACTGACTTCTGACCACATTAGGAACGTCCTCTTCATGTTCTTCACTTAAAATCAAATGATAATAAAACAACACCTCTTGAGGTCATCAAAAATAACTTTAGTATAAAATTGTCTTGGCCCTTATCAAATATTACATGAGTAAAATTGTTAAGCCTTTATCAAAACAGACAGGAATAGGGAAACAAAAAAAATGTCATGGCCTTAATCCGTATCTGTTGGAATCATGTTTAGAAACGTTAGAAGCAAGACCAGAAACTCGGAGCCCTGTTTTGTTTTTAAAAACCACACAATCACAAAGAAAAAACCAGCTTCTTACTGCCTAAGGTTTGGGGGTGTTCTGCTCAAGTACCTGTTCCCATAGACAGCAACCTGTTATGTTCTGAAGAGAGCATACGCAAAATATAGAAAAATAAATAAAATAGCTTCTTACAGCCTAAGGTTTGGGTGCTGGGTGGTGGTTTAGTATGTCCCCCACAGGTCACACTCTCTTGAGCTCATACGCAGAAACATGGAAATTTATATCCATCTTTCTTTTTTAGAAAGAGAAAAGCCCCCCTACATCCCAAAGCTCTTGAGATCGCAAAGGATGGTGCCCTGGGTGCTCTGGATGCTTTGGCAGCATGGGAAGTGGGCTCGGAGACAGACCCTGAGCTCCTTGTTGAAGATGAAGCAGAGGATCGGGTTGACCCCTGCCTGGGCAAACGTCATCCAGACGGAGGTGGTCAGGTACACCTGGGGGATGGAGCTGGCCTTAATGAAGACCCGCAGGTAGCAGGCCACAATGTAGGGGGACCAGAGCAGCAGGAAGAGCAAGGTGATCATGTAGAACATCTTGCAGAGCCTTTTCTCCATCTTAAACTCCTCCAGCACCAGCAGCCTCTTGATCTGGCTGTGGGTAGCCTGCCTTATGCCCACGAGGGTGGGCGGCGTAGGCCCCCTGCCAAAGCCAGCCGTCCAGTTCGCAGCCGCTTGGCCGGTGGCTCCCGGCCCGTGGAAGGTCCAGTTCTGGCTGATGGCCGGTACCAGCTGTGCCGGCTTCATCTTGCGGTGGCCGTGGATGAAGAAGAGCAGCTTGATGTAGACCAGGTGGGTGGCGGCGATGACGGCCGCCAGCATGAGCATGAAGCCCAGCGTGTCATTGGCCTTGACGTAGCGGTGCTCGAAGATGCACTGTTCCTCCTCCCGGATGAACTTGTAGGTGCCCACGTCAAAGACGGGGGGAAAGGCCATGGCCATGGAGAGGGTCCACACCATACACACCACAGCCAGGCAGGTCCAGCCCGTCATGCGCTTGGCGTAGAAGCGGTGGTGGGCGATGGCCATGTAGCGTGTGACCCCCACGCAGAAGAGCAGGAAGGCGGCGTGGAAGCAGAAGAGCACGGCCAGGAAGGCCAGCACCTTGCAGCTGAGGGGCCCGTGGGGCCAGGCGGCCCCGCTGCGCACCGACAGCATGACGAAGGGGAAGCAGGCGAGCGAGCGGAGCCCGTCGGCCAGGCAGAGATCCAGCAGCAGGTAGTAGGGCGCGCGGTGCAGGTGCCGGTCCTTGAGGATGAGCCAGGCGAAGAGCACGTTGCCGGCCAGGCTGACGCAGAGGATCAGCCCCAGCGTGGCGAGCTTCAACCCGGAGGCGCTCAGCAGGCCGCCGGCGCTGGGCAGGTGCGGGCTGCTGCTGCTCCCCAGCTCGCTGCTGTTCGCCATCGGGTCCTTCCTCCTCCTCCTCCTCCTC
>VZTH01011894.1:123-60780 GCA_013397815.1 Aleadryas rufinucha | reverse complement strand
GCTGAGCCAGGCGCGCAGCGGCGCGGAGCGGCGCGGAGGTCCCGCTGCCGCAGCGGGGATGGGAGCGGGGCTGGGCTGGGCGGAGCGGAGCCGCCCGCAGCCGGACCCCCGGCCCCCGCCCTTCTCCCGCCGGGGGCGAGTGCTGGGAAGGGGCTCGGGGGCAGCCGCGGGATGCGGTGTGGTGCGGTGAGGTGCGGTTGCGGTGGGGTGAGGTGAGGTGAGGTGTTCGGCCACAGCGGCCGTCCCGGGGATCCCCTGCATCCCCTTCTGGAGGCGCAGGGGAGGGTGATGCTGTTCACAGCCGATGGAGACAGCGTATCTGGGCGTAAGACAAGTGTGTATGTGCCCATATACAATCGTCTTGGGACCTTTGGCATATATATTGGTTCAGTACAGCCACATATTAGTGATACACCCGTGTTACAGTCACTAGTGTGCTTCTGCTAGATTTGGCCGTTCTAAATGGCCATTTAACTTCCTGTTCTAAAGGGAGACAAGCCCAGCAGCACCTGTTGCAGCACAGCATCCAGGTGTGCTGTCCCTTACTGGGCAGGGGTGTTTGCAGGGGAAGGAGGCTTGCAGCAAGCTTGCAGGGTAAATGTTTCAGTGTGAACATCAAGGAAAAGGTGCCTCTGCAAGTCAGGAGCCTGACATTTGGGTTCCTAGTGGAAGCTGTCATTTGGGGTCTGACTAGGGTTCCCAAGAAGGTCAAACAGGATGCTCTCCATGTTTCTGTGTTGTTCAGGGGCTTACCAGCTCCCAGGCTCGGTTACACAGGACCCACAGAGGGCTGGGTGGGTTTTGTGAGCTGGATAAACTACATTTGACCTGACTAGCACAGAGCATCTGCTGATGCACCTGTGCCGTTGGTGCAGGTTTATAATGGGCAGTTTAATGTAGGCCAGTGAGACGCAGATCCTTGTCCCCTCTCTCCCACTTTGCCATCCTTGTGTATGTAGGGCAAGGCCTCTCTGCGTGCCTTGTAAGGCATGCACCAACGCACGGCCCTGGGCTCACTGGAGATGCTAATGCAATTATCGTACTATTACTGAGTTTCCTTCATGGCCTCTTGTGAAGGACATGTCTGAAATCCTTTTTGAGCATTCTATTAAAAGCCATCAGTAAATTCAGCGTTATTCCAGAAACTGTAGCAATTAAATCATCTGCATCAGCCCCAAAAGCGAAGGTTGGTGGAGCATCTTTCAAGCTCATCTTTCTGGCTGGTTTCAGAAACTCTCTCTGCATGTAGCAGGGACCAGGCTCTGACCCTGATCGTGCCACCACACGTCCAGAGTAGTTCTGCTGAAATCCTGGCATTTTAACAGTGGTGAACCAAAGCCAGACTTTGGCCCAAAGATGTGTCGAGGGCAATCTGTATCATACAGGACTTCATTTGCCCCTGGATCTTGTTTATGTCTGTTATTTGTTGCAGCGTTAGGAGACCAAAGAAATCCTGAGAGGGGAAAAAAAATAGGTGGTAGATAATTGAGGCTGCTTTTTGCTTCCTACTAGTGCATCTGAGCTGTTTTCAGTTGTTAGGTTTCTCATTTGCACCGAAGTTTTACTGTGACAGAGAATTGCCCACGGGTTGTTCAGTGCTTTGTGCAATTTTCCAGGCGTTTCTCACATTCATGCAGTGACTCGAGTGCTGGGTTCGCGGTGTCCCCTCGGCAGCCCTGGCACCGCTGTCAGGAGCGGTGTCTCTGTGCAGGAGCCGGGACACGGCGTATGTCGCTGGCCCCCGGTGCAGCACAGGACCGCGTCAAAAGGCTCCGCCACGGCAGGCTGCCAGGAGCCAAAGTGCTTTGCCAAACATGAGCGCGAGGATCGGTTGTCCTTGGGGGCATGTGGCTTTTCAGAGGAGCAGAGGAGACCTTATGGCCCACGTTAGCTCTGTGATCTCTGCCATCAAGTGAACAAAAGGGAATAACACACCTGCTTCCCTCCTCCGCTCCTGCGGGAAGGGTTTCTCCTCTCCCTGAACGCTCGCCAGCGCAGCTGAGCTGGCTCAGGAGCTGCCGTAATTCACTGCTATCTTGCCAGGCCAGCAGCAAATTGCTAGCTCATCTTTCTTCCACCTGTAGCGAGAAGAGAGCCGGCAGGGAATGGTGTTTCATCCATTTTCCCAGGGCTGCTTCCCTGATGAGGCTGTTATATAGTGCTATAGGAGGTGTGAGCCTAGAATTTGGCTGACTGAGAGGTATGACACTAAAGGGACAGCCAGAAGGAATGTGGAAAATAAGGGGCAGGTGGGGGGTTAACAGTTTTTATATGAGCAGGCTCCTCGCCTCTCAAAGGGGCTGACCTGGCATTAGACCCACCAGGATAACTCTGCCTGTTCGTTATACCCTGCCAAGAGAAGAGGCCTCCCTGCCCCACCTGGGTGACCCCATACAGGCAAGCCAGCACCTCAGGCTGCTTCATGTCTTGTTTGCATCAGACCCATCAACTTCAAACAAGTTCCTCGTCCATATTCAGTCTCAGGATGGACATTAGGACAGTGCCAGATTTACAGCATTTGACTAAGAAACAGAAATAGGGTATTTTCTAACCCCTTTGCTGTTGCAGAGGTGCTCAAGGAGCTCTTCCCACCTGCAGGGACTGCGGTGCCTGGGGAAGTGTCAACCATTGAGAGTCAAAAGGAGCAGCAGGGACTGCCCCCATACCCTTCATCTTCGGTGCTGCTTGGCTCTGCCAGGTGCCCAGCCCCCAGCTGAGCAGGGACACCTCTGTACATGGGTGTATCCCTGGACACTGAAACACAGAGCCCTACCTCCAGTGCCCTGGCAGGGGCTGGAAACACTGAGTGTCCATTGATTTGAGCACAGCCAGACAAAAGCTAGACCCATCATAGCAGTCATGGGGAACAGGTAATTCCCAGAGATTATTGTAATGAGAGTGTTGAGCTATTTTCCTTTCTCCCTTCAATCACTTTCACAAAACGATTTCAATGAAGAGCTATTCTCTGCTTACAAAATGGTGCTGCACAAGCTAGATGGATTCCTCTGACCTTTCAGTGTGCTTTACTTGAATTGGCTGCCTCTTCATGTTCTCCTCTCACTGCCTTGAACAGGAAAGACAGCTGAAATAGGGACTCTTACAGCGAATACTGTGGCATATTGCCTTCTTTCTATCAGTCACTGGTGTGCTTCCCGAATCCTTATCAATTTATTATTGGTGGTTTTATTTGTGTTCCTGTGACTGGGAGCTCTGCATAACGTTTCTGAAAAGAGAAGTGTCCTGTACCTCTGTAATACTGTAGCAGAAATCAGTGTTGTCCCTGGTGTGATGTAAGGGAAGAAGTAGGAAATGTCTGGACATGCCTGAAGGACAGTCCCAGAGCTCCCCCATGGCTGACATGCCACAGGGAGGCAGGACAGGTGAGAGCAGTCAGCCAAAGCAATTTTGCTGTCACTGATAATTTGGGCAAGGAAAAGTTTTCAGGCTTCCCAATCAAGGAGATGGAAAGGTCAGTCTGGAGCAAAAAGGGATAACAGAGGCTGGAGTTGGATCTGGCACAAAAGGATTAAAGGTCCTCCTTCCCAGCTTCCTGTAATTCCCAGAAAGCTCTCTGGATGACACTCATTATTTGTGTTATCTTTGCACCTAGCGGAGTGAGTCAGGGACCAGGGTGCTACACAAGCAAAACAAAAAGCTTTCCTTTTGCCAAGGAAACTTAAAATCCAACAGTGCAATGGGAGAGAGAGCTGCTATGAACTCTAGAGAAGGGGGAGAATGAGCAAACCACGAGGTTGCAGCCTAGGGAATGGCATCGGCGTAACGGTGCCTATCAGTCATCCCTGGAAGGGGAGGAGGGAGTGCCAGGAGCTAATGAGGCAGGTTTGTGGGTGTTTACAAGGATCATGATAATACTTTGTGGCAATGACAGAACAGAAGATGACACATTAAGGTAATGTTTGGGCACTGGGTAATGTGAAAACAGCATGAGAAGATTAAAATCTGCAAAATTTACAGTACTACCCAAAATAACTGCATGGCAAAGGAGCCATGCTTGCCCTCTTGTAACCAGGGCACAGCCATTTACTTGCCAATGAAATGAAGACGGATTTAAACCAGTGCTGGAAAACCTCCACCCTGCCTCTTGCTTGCAGAGGATCCAGATGTCAGGTTGGGGATGGGGCACTGGGCACTGCCATCAGGCTGGGAAGGGCATGGGCCAGCAGAGCCCAGATCTATGCTCAGCAAAACACTAATGAAGGATTTTTGGATGTGGTTTTGTTCACATAATTATTAGCACAGTAGTGCAAAATGTACAGATGCCACCAGAGTGGATGGGACTATTAATGTCACTGTTGAGTCCTGATTCCTGGATGGCAGCGGAGGACTGCAGGCGAACAGTCACAGAGCTGCATCTCTGTGACAGAGGGGTATCTGACAGCTAGCGATCACATTTTTCAAGGGCTTATTCCTGGCTGTTTAATACTTCATATGCTCTCTTGGGGAGGGAGGAGGGAAGAACGGAGGAGTATATTTGGCACAGCAGGGAAGTGGACTCGGGTCTTTTCCATCCCTTAGTGCTGTGCTGTTGCAGGGGGAGAGAAAGCCTCCTTCCACAGCAGTACTAATCCTCCTCCACAGCAAGATGAACGTTTTGAACTTGAACAACTCCTCTCATTTTTCCCCCATGTGATTGTGAGTCAGGCTGAGCTTCTCTATTCTTCTCCATAATTGAGTAGGAGATTATTTTGACTGGAAATAACCAGACACAGGTATCATGGCTGTGAAAGCCTCCATGCATGCCACTTGCTAAAAGTTCTGTAGCCTTCTGCAAAGGGACCTGGTCTTTAAAGGCTTTGCTCAATGGAGAGGGAAGAAAAGCAAAGGGGAAGAAAAGCTTCTTCCTGCTCACTTCTATCACTGTCTCTGCTAAACTTAACCTGCTGAATTGTTGGTGACACGCTGTTCTTCAGAAGCAGCTCCTTTGTGGAAGACCTCCCCTGTGACACAGGGAATAGCTGCTGTGAGACAGGAAATATCCCTGACATGATGGCTTTCCACAGGAGCTCATTGCTGCTATCCAGTCCCATGGACATGCTGAGAAAGTTACGAAAAGCCATTCCTTTAAAATCTCCCCAGGCACAGATTTTCCTGTCCTTCTCTTCCTGTATCCATAGTTGTCTTTCATGGGATGTAAGCCAGCTGCTTGGGTTGCATTTCCACCCTTCTGTCCTAGAGGCAGTGAGTGATGGAGGAGTGCAGGGCAAGGGAGAAGCAGATGCAACATGAGTCTGTGTCAGGGCACATGGCTTCCTCTGCTGCCATGGCAGGGGATGCTGCCAGATGCCGGTTCTGGCTCTTGGTGGGTACCAGGGAGGCGGGCACAGCCTCGTGGCAGGGCTGAGTTTTTGCTACACACACGCCTACCAGCAAAGCCAGACACTAAGGAGCATTTCACAAGATCAGGCTTTCTCCAGTTTATACATAAGTGGGATTGCTTCAGGCTATTGAACCAGCCTGCTGCAGACTAGCCAAGCCCAGAAGTTTTATCTGTGCTGTAGCAAACTCAAACCACTGCTGTTCTGCTTGTGCATCTAATGTCTCAGCTGCTTGGTGAGGAGCTAATGAGCTTTTGGGGATACATGGGTGCTATAAACTCCTTAGGCCAGAGATAAGCAGCTTATTGCCTTTAGGAGCACTGCCAGCGCTTGGCTCTGCTGCTGCGGTGCTTCTCAGGCCCAAAGTTCTTCGTTAGTGGGAAGGGCTGTAAAGTCTTGAAATAAGTGTGTTCCTAATTACATGTGTACATGTGCGTGCTGCAGCCGTCTCCACAGGGTGAGGTAAAACCAGGCAGTGGGACAAGCAGGCAACAACACGCTTTACACACTGTTGTCACATCTCCCTGCGTGTGACTTCAGCCCTCACAAAGCACATTCCCTGCACTGAAGCTGTGCTGTCGCATTGGTACGGGATGAATCCACCACCCTCATCACAGCGAAATGGCCTTTGGCACCCGGCAGGAAATTCACCGTGGACAGCGTGGGCAGCTTCAGAACAAAAGGTGGCTCTGTTGGTCATGAGCCAACTTATTTCCATTGCTATCCTCTCTTTGCTTTTGGATAGAGCTACTGTGAATGTCTGTCTAGAAAATTCACTGGGTAGAAAAAAAATGGAGGTAATGCACAACTGAAAGTTCACTTGCAAAGCCACTGTAAAGGCAAGCTTTTATTTTCTTCATATGAATTGAACCCTTGCTGTTCTCCACTCGTTGTCTGCAGTGTCTACCATCAAAAGCAATCCCATTGCAACTGGCCAACAGGCTGAGGTTACTACTCCTACTAAATGCTAGGGAAAGCCTTCAAATCAAATCTACTTGGCTAGTCAAAGCATCTCCATCCTTATTGTGTATTGTACTTTTTTCCTCCCCTTTTACTAGGTATAAATTAGCCAAACAGCTCTCTTTCAAGGCATAACAAGGAGCAGTATTTGATATGCAACTCTCAAATTTTTATTCAGTTGCTCTCCTTGGAGCAGTTTTGGAATTAATCTAGTCATCAGGGAGAGTTATTTGAGGTGCTGGAAATACCTTCTGATACCATCTTTTAATTTGAGTAGATAAAATCTGAAATCTGATTACTTTGCTGCTCCTTTGTCCTTATATGTTACCTCTCCTATTGGTTTACACTGTGCACAGCTTAGATGAAGCCAGAACTACTCCCTTATTTTGGCACTCTGTGCAAATGGATATCCCCTCCTTGCCTACGGCCCCTTCCCCCCACAGCTGGTGCAAACGAAAGGATGAGCAATGTAAAACCTTCGGTGTGACTAAAACTGTGAGATTTAACTATACCATTGAGTCCATGAACACTGCTTGAATGCTAAATTCATAGTTCAACGGGTGTTGTCTGTTGAGATAACGCCCTTGCTGGGGTGTTGGATTGGGATGATGATCCCACTCCAGTGTTTTCCCGTGACCAGGAGCAGCGGTTCTGAGGGCAGCTCAAGGCTCTCCACCACTGCTGCTGGAGCAGCACAGACAGTTCAGTACCATGCCTGGAATTCAAATCCAGCCATCACCAGGTTCATGCTCATGGGCTGAAAGTCACTCACTGACCCTTCTGTATTTAAATCACTTCTTCAGCAAAGGCGTTCACTTGTCATTTAACTTTAAACTATAGGAATAGCACATTAAAAGGTTTTGCAGTTTTAAAGTGTTGGTGGGTCTCAACCAACTTTGTGGGCTAAGTAAAGTGTGAGAAACATTTTTCACCAGACCATCCTATCAACTAAGCTTTTAAGGCAGAATGATGAAAAGGAAAATATTCTTTTAATAGTGCTTTCTCTCTGGTAAAAGGTCTTGCTAACTTGTTGAAGCAGAGCTTGGAATAACAGATGAAAACTGTCAGAAAAGCTGTGATGTACTTTGGAGCTGAGTGAAAATTGTGACCAAAATCTGAGTCTGCCCAAACCCTGAATTATATGCCAAAATGCCCCAGGATTCCTTGGCTCATTATGCAAGTTGTTAAGGGTAAGAGCTTATTTGTTTGGGGTTGGGTTTATTCTTAGGCGTTCCTTTTGCACAAAGGGTTTTTCTTTGGAAGGGCTGGGTCGTTTCAGTTTTTATTTGGCCTTTTGCCCTTGCATTTTATCTAACTTTATTTCACTTCAGTGGTGCAGGACTGATGAGGAAAAACCTCCCAGAGCTGTGTTAAACCTGAAATCTTCATACCTGAGAGGAGGATTCCACATTTTTTGAGATCTTGAAAAAATTTTTGGGGGTTAAATAAAAACAAAGCTTAGGGAAAGAAAAGGACAATGGTTATATGCATAGCACAAAAGCCTTGTAGAAAGCCTCTGGATGCCACTGGCATGCCAATTGATTTACCTTTGCAATAAGGACATGATAACTGGGAGGATCATGGAGAGCTGTATGAATTCTATCCATGCAATGTGTGAGCTCAGCCTGAGAAACAAACCTCATCTGCCAAGTTCTGTAGGGCCATTTCCAGCTTTTCTCCTCGAAGGAGAGGCTCTGCTACCAATGAATAGAGTGGGAATTTTGACATTGATTTCAAAGGAAGCTAAATTGAGCTCCATGAAAAGGGAGCGCTAGCACGCAATGCTGCTCTTCATTTTTTCTTATTAATGTGACTAATTAAATGTTTGTATTTTTTAAGCACTAACTGTTTTTTTGATGGTCGTTTAGAGACTTTGAGAAAGTCAATAATTTTGATGAAATAGAAGTGTAGACTCCAGAACAAAGTCCACATGGAATCCGTGATGTTGCTAGGATACAGCTATTAGTATTTTCAGTGGCTGGGTTATTTTTTGGTGTGGTTTTTTTTTTTTTTTAATAGAGTTGGCCTAACCTCTTATAAGCAGTAGAAGAATATGTGACTGCCTGATCCCTTACACGATGGTCCCTCAGTTTACCTTAATGAAGCCAAACTTGACCCTTTAATTTCAGCCACTTTATGTGTGAAGAAGAAACACAAAGAGCAATTTTGACCCAAATCTTGTTGGGTTTTTTTTAATGGATGTGCAGGATTTTCTCTCTGTGGGTGTTCCATTGCTGAAGTCAGTCTCCCTCTAGTGGTTTATTTCCGGAGGGGGCCTTTGCTTTGCTGGCTTGGACAGGTACCAAATGTGATGGTGTGATGCAGAAAGTGGAATGACCCCTATAATCTGAATCACAGAGCAGTGAGCTCGTATAAAAAGATTATGTCCTGTAATTTTTATATGTTAGAATGTACTTATTTTTTAAAATATCCATAGTAGGGGGGGGTTTCCATCCCAGGCTCACTCTGCAGTCCAGGCTAACATGGTTTGTGCAGTGTGTAGGATGTGACTCTTGCACATTGTTTCCTTCAGCTGTACACTGGGAAGCCTTTTAGAAAAAGATCAGTATTTAAGCTTATGTTCCACATCAAAGCCAATGCCAGATGTGGTGCCAATAACATTATAACACAGAATAGCATTGAGGATGGTGCTATTTTGGGATCCTTATGTTTGGGGAAGCAATATCTAAGTGAAACACTCTGCAGACATTTTACCGGAAAATCAAGAAAAGCAAGATGTTTGGAGTTTGTTTCCAACATATAACTCAACTTTGAGCTCTATCAGGTTTCTTGCATTTATGCTCCTGACCTCACCTTTGCTGGGCATCTCTTTAGCACCTCAGAGAGTCCCAGTGCTTTCCAAGTGTGGGGAACAGGGAAGGATGAAAGCAGAAGCCCAGTATCCAAAGCTAAGTAAGGAATTCCAGTACGTGATGCACAGATTGGATGTTGGGTTAAGCCAGTTCAGCTCCCCAGAGATGGCTAGGTAAAGGAATAAAGATCTAATCTAAAGCATGATGAAGTCAATCTATGCTCTTATTTAACTGTAAAGGGTTTTGGATGAGGCTCAGCCTTCCTTCACAAGTGGTGGCAACCAGAGAGAGCTGTGATTCTGGAATGCATCAAGGATCCTGGAAAGACTGATGTCTTTCCAACTTGTATACTAACTTAAGGTAGATACTGCCTTCTTCATGCTCATATCTGGCAGAATTCCATCCTGTGATTTGCTTTTAATATACCAAAAGAGCTATTGGACCAATTTTTTCCTTTATTAACTGTATTTATAAAGCCTGGAGAAGTCTAGGATCACCTGCCCCAGAAGTTAGCAAGCTCCCGTTCCATTTTCACAGGAGGTCATGAGATGCCATCGCCTTCCCATGAAGCATTTTACAGAATGTTCAGTTATGTAACAACTTTAAGGGTAAGGTATTACTTTTGTTTGCCTTTTACTTAATGCTCAGCTTCTATTGGGAAATCAGGAATCTTGGTACCCTGGGAGACATTAAACCACCTTCCTTTGGATGCTGCTCCATAAAATCTGCATGGTGGTTTCCATGAGAGTGATTTTGGAGGCAATTTTGTATTTCATTTGTGTTTGCACTCTTTAGGATCAAGTTTCTACACAGTGTCCTGGCCAAAGCTGACTTGGTTTTAGTTTATAACTTGAGCAAGAACTATTCCATTTATTTTTGGTTCTATTAAAAAAAAAAAAATGCATTTACTCCTAGGATGTGGACGAAGTTCCTGTAGTACTTTTTAACAGCTCCATAACTAAAAAAGCAGAGGTACGAATTTAGTATGCACATGTCCTTTCTGAGATTTGTTCTGCCATCAGTCACCAACAGTAAGTTAATAGGATTCCTGTGTTTACAAGGACACTTTTGACATGCCCACCACCACATGAACTGGCTTTACTTCTATGTAATCGTATAGATATTTTTTTAGACTTTCAAAATGTATCTGTAAGAATTTTTTTAGTAAGGGAGGAAAGGATCTGGTTGAAATGCACTTCTTTTTGTACTAGTGAATGGTTATATCACTTATAGAAGCTGAGAAAAGGTTCCCCTGCTTGTTTGACTTGGGCAGGTTCATGTATTTGAAGGAAGACTTCTCTGGGAGCTTGCAGGCACCAGCCACTTGAGGAGCCTCTCCTGTGGAGCAGGTTCTATGTGGAAAACCTTCTGTCCCAGGCAGGACTGGACACAAGCCTGTCAGAAAAACAGGGGCAGTGAGCCAGGTTGTTTTTAACAAAACAAAGTTATGCAGTATCATTTAGTTCTGACATGTTCCCAATATGCAGCAAATGAAGAACTCACTAAATACAGTATATCTCTGGCCATATCATTTGAATAAAACTTGTTTCCATGACAACCTCTGCTTAACAGCTTGGCTGATATGAAATCATTCCTAGATGAGGGAGCTTTTGCCAAAAGCATTGGGATTCAACACTTTAATATCGTGTTTTAGGGTTTAAAAAAACATTTATTTAAGCCTCTGGAAGCAAATATCAACGAAAATCCCTTCATCCTCACCTCTGCTTCGGCTCTCGGTTGATCAGTTTATCTTCCTGGGAACCTCTCAGAAGCAGCTCCTGTGTTACTTAATATGCTTCTGAAGTCCCAGGCAGTGTTTCAAGAGCAAGTGATCGTGACACCAGCGTTTGGTAGAGAAATTACATTTCATGGCTGTTGGCTCAGGCTGTGAGGCAGCAGTGGCAGCAGCTGGGCACAGCAGCCGAGGCTTGTGCTCCAGCCATCCCTCAAGTCCAGGAAGGTTTATGTTCCAACCAGCTCTGCCTCAGAGTGAAAAAGAGGAGCTTCAGCTGGAGAGAGGTCTAGCTAAGGTTTCACGCCATTCATTTTGTGTCAGGAGCACTGAACAAAACCAGGTTATCTCTTAGATGTTTTTTAAGGTGCAGTACCTGTCGCCTCAGACAGCTGTGGAACACTTCCAGGGTGGAAATGCACTGTGACTGCTCATATGGTGCGTGTTCCCTTCCTCCCTTCCAGGTGCTAAACTGCATTAGAATATAGCTAAAATAAGCCTAATGCTTCCTGATATTTCTCATGTACACAGGCATTGCAGTTGCCACAGTGATGGTGCACAACTGTCAGCAGGGGAAAGGAAGGTCCTGATGGTTTTAAGAGGCATTCTGCCCCCTCAAAACACCATTGTATTGTAGCAGGGGGATTTCCTGCACCAGCTGGGAGCAGGGACTACAGCAAAATCTACTGGAACAGGCAAATAATGTTTCAAGCACGTGTAATGTACCCATTGCTGTCAAGATTTTGAGATCAGCAAGGATTATAAGGGTAGGGATTTAAATCTCAAATAAAACCATGGAAAGAGGTATGAAGTATTCATTGTTTCTTCTGGCTAAAATGTGCCTTCTTCAGCTCTAATTCGACCCAGGATGGAGTGCCTTGGGCCTTTGTGTGGCAAAAAGGTTCAGGTGCCTGAAACTGGGCACAGCCAAGAAGTGCTAGGACCACATAATATGGGGCAGAGCAATATTCCCCACTCCAGTTTGTTGGGGTTTTTTTCTCCCCACTTGTCACCTGGGAATATTTCAGCTGTTAGCTATTGGAAATGAGCTGAGCTAATCCACCAGCTGACTCCTGCTCTCCACGCCACAGTCCTGCTTTGTAAGGCCTTAGCAGAAAATGATCAGTTTACCTGGGGAGCCCTGCAAGGGAAAGAAAGATGTGGCTAGGAGGAGGTGTGAGGAATGGAGCCAGCAGCCCTTTCTGTGCTGGTGAGCTTTAAGCAACTCATCTCTGCACCATCTTGTAGCACAGGGCTGCACCATAACACAGTTTGTTTCTGGTAAAGCTGCTTGAGAAGGTACAAGAGCACAGGAGGCATCACCAGGGTTTCCTTAAAAAGAAACCTTCCAAATATATAGCAAACACTGATAAAATACATTTTTAATTCAAGTCCTATAAATACCTCTCTGAAAGCAGTAATAACTTCCTGGGATTTTTAATCTCTGAAATGATTTCACTCAAGGTGTGCTGGCAGCATGAGGTAGCTGAGCAGAATCAGGATGCTGTGCTCGTGATCATTTTTCCTTGTGAGATTCATCTCAGGAGACTTTTTTTTTCCTCTGTGTCACGACTTCTTAGAAATCTCTGTAGGCAAAGGATGCGTTAATTTGATGCATCCTGTGATTGCCCTTCCTCCACAACCAAATTAATTTACTGTTAGTTGAGATTCCCACAACGTTCCTTGTGCCACTGTGAAGCCTGGTATTTACCAATGTAAATAAGGAATAAACGGAGGCTTTACATATCTCATTTGGAATAATGATACAGGCTGTGCCTCCTGGCTCTCACTCCGTGTCTCAGAGGTGTGGGGGTTTTATTTCTATAGCGTTCCTTGCAGCCCAGGTTGTTTATAACAGAATGATTTGTTTTCAGCATGAGCTGTAATGTTTTAACTGATGAGCAGCTCCCTCATAATGGAATCTGGAGGTTTTCACTGAAGCGTGTGTTTCCATCAGAGGCAGGTGCTGGATTCAAAGTTAGTTTTTGTAATACAAATACAAGTGGGCTTGGCCTTATTTCCAGAGTGATGCTGCTGCATATCCACAATTTAACAGTGTGTTGGCAACCTCAGCAGAGGACACCAAAAATGTGTTAGGCGTGGAGAGTGTCATCAGCAGGCACAGAGGCAAGATGTGGCCCTTCAGGGTCATAAGAAATTAGTGTTCTCCTCCTCTCCTCCTGTCTTCTCCAGCTCTTCTGAGAAAATTTGTGCCTAGATACAGCCATTTATTGTAGTGTTTTTTTCAGGATTAACATTTTTGGTGGGCTCATCATTAAAGTAGAGAGAAAATGCTCAGAGTGGGCATACCAATGAATTTTTAGATTCCAAGCTCTCCCAAATGGTCATTATCTTGCCTTCTATTTAAAGAGGAGTAAATTAAATTGCAAGAGATGGTGCAACTGGTTTTGCAGATCTTATTTAATTTGGACTAGCAGTTTGCATTTTCCATCTGTACAACATAATCATTAACTTTTTGTGTTTCTTCATTGTCACTGTGCAGACTGCTTTTTATGGGTGAACTCTGCCCTTTCTTACTGTTACATTTTTATTTCTTTAAAGGAGTGTGTCTTTATTGATTTTTCTTTTAGGATGAAGTATATATAAAATTATTCATCCTACTAAATGGGCTTGCAATGAAATCTATGTGATTCATGGTCTTTGATCCTGCTATCACTTATGTGGGTGTTTAACTTTACTACTGTGCACAGTCCCAATGGGGAGAATGTTAATTCAAAAAGTACTGTTCTAAAAATAATGTGAGGGGTTTTGCACATGTCCATGTTGGATTGTGAAGAACATCTCCCTGTAAAACCAGGCATGTAAATTAAATGGGCTGTAGAGAAGATGGGAAGACAGAGAAATTACAATACCCCAAGTCTGGAAAGGTTCATTGTTGCACTGTCTCCATCCATGGTCAGTCTGCACAGTAGCCATCCTTTCATTGTGTGAATGTAGAAAATGTTTTGTCTTAAATCTTGTGTTTTTGGAAAGATTTAGTGTTTTGGTCAGCACTGCCAAGCCAAACTGAGCACAAAGGTTATTTTGCTCAGTAAGACAGCCCCAGAGACACGTTGGGTCTGCGGTGTGACCTGTGTATGTGCAGAGAAGGGGCTGCCAGCAGTGTGTGTGAACATGCAAGGGTTTTGTGTCCTAAAAGCTGGAGTTCTAGAGAGATTTAGTGTTTTGGTCAGNCCCCCGCCCGCCCGGGGAGATGGCGCTCAGCCCCCCCGAGCGGGACGCGCAGGGGCTGCCGCTGCACTCGCCATGGACCTTCTGGCTGGACAAGTGAGTGGGGCCGAGGGGGCGGCGGGAGATGGGGAAAATCCCCAAATCCGTCTAGGAAGGGATGCGCTTCTCTGGGATTATCGGTTCGCTCGTCCAACAGATTGGATCCGGGAAATTAATCCTGTGCTGCATATGGGAACGTGCTGGTGCGGGGGACTGTCCCGGTGCCTGTCCCCGTCGAGGGAATTGGGAGCGATTCTGGGAGCCGCGTAGTGAAACTGGTTTGGAAACGCTTTCAGTTTTGTAGTTCAGCAGACACACATTGGTCCAGGCACCGTCGGTGGAGATTTGAGCTCTAGATTTAGAGATGACGCTCGGCAGCCCCGGGAATAGAAGGGTAAAGGTTGTGCTTCGCTGCTATGGTTTGTGCATCCTTGCTGCCCCAGATGGACCCGGTCCCACCGACTGTGACATGCCCGATCTTACAGCTCTTTAATATCAGGTTTGGCTCCCGTAGGTGATCAGTTCTTAAAATCCAAAGTGCTATGTTTTGAAGGATTAGCTAAAATTTATTAATTATGTGGAGGTTAATATTATGTTTCATGTGCTTGGAGTCTGAGCCTCTAATGCCGTGGAAAGAGGCTGCCAAGGGAGCTCACCCCTGTGGTGCACACAGTGAGGCATAGGGAAGAAGTGCCAAAGCCAAAACTGAAAAAGAAAGTTTCTACCAGCATTTGATGTTGTTTTCCCAGCATGTATTTTCTAGCATCTTGTTTTTTAATCTACAGCTTCCTTTTCTCAATTTTTTGGTGTATTTCTCCTCTCTCCCCACTCCAGAAGGAAAGTTTATCAGCCTTTCTGCCACTGAACATACTGCCCCATGCTATTGGCAAAATTCTCCTCTTTAGTTATTTTTCTGGTAGCTTTTCAACTGATGACAGAGAAATCACAAGCAACTCTTGAAAAAGCACAAATATTCTCATGTCCTGCAAATCAAATCTAATAAATAAACCCACCAATTATTTCTGATTAATCCTTTTGCAGTCATGACGCAGTTATGGTCATGTTCAGGATCTGAGTTGTAATTTTGCTTAGTTTTAAAAAAGCATCATTTGAACTGGTGTTTGATCAAGTCACCAACCAGGTCTGTTTGTTTACACAAGCCATGTGGAGATAAGCATGTCTATTTTTTATAATCAGCGTCAGAAGCTAAAATCTATTTTGAGTTCCTGAGTCCTATAATTTTTTTTTAAAGTCTTGGTTCCACAATGTTTTAGACTCTTAAAATCCAATTATTCTGTAGATTATTTTTTTGTCTTTTCAGATCACATGTAAATGCATTTAATTTGTATTTTTGTTTCTTAACTTATAAAACCCAGACTGTGTACATAGGAAAACAAAAAAAGTGGGACCATATATACACACAAAACTGTGTGTTTTGTTTACCAGCAACATGGATAGAATAATGACAGGGAACATGAATGACAGCAAACAAGACACGTTTTATGCACTCAAAAATCATTTAAGGCATTAAAAAATACACAAGAGATGGAACCATGATCTTAATTTACTGCTGTGTGTGGAGGTTCACATCTCTCTGCAGAGCCCCACAGAAGTGGTTGGGACATTTATTGGTACATCCACAGAAATTTGATGGAAGCTTAAGATTGTATGGGATGGACTTTCCATAGTAGATGACTGTGGGCACTTTTTTAGCCTACTTCAGTAGCACCTAGTGTGGAGCAGTGCTGTTTCCTCAGGAGATGGTATTGATTTTTGACCACTGCTACATTTTACCCTGTACTTGCAGAGAAAAGCAGGAAGAAGTGACACTTAAGGATAAATAGATGTTGAGATGGATATGCAGTTATCTCTTTCTATTAAATTACTGTGAGAGAGATCCATGACATACAATTTTAAGATCTCTAAAACGTATTTTTTCATTAAGTCATGCTGTTAAAATAAATATCCATCAGCTAAGTGGTACTTTCTGTAGCAACTAGTGATGTGCTACCCTTGGGGTTCATGGCCTTGCTTTTATCATAGCAGCACTGGACACATCTGCTTTAGAAGTAAATGCCTTTGTTTTATCTACATCAGCACCTGTTTCTGTGAATGCCATGGCACAGACTGAACATCTGGAGGCTGGCATCCTGTGGCCAGGTCCTGGTTCATTGCCATCATCCCACACGTGTCACGGAGCATCTGCATTTCCTGTTAGTGCTAAGCCTTTCTTGGTATCTGTGTCTGAAATAGCAACCATCTTATAGTGCTCTCTGCTATCTTACTCCATAAATGCCTTAGGAAAATGAACATGATGAAAGCTTTGGGAGAATATTATTCACCAGTTTGACAAATAAGATCCTATCTATGATCTTCAAATGCTCGCAGGTCAGCAGTTTCAAAGAAGGTGCAGAGAAGCTGGCAGGTGTTTTTCCTCTTAAGACAAATGAGATTTCCTTTTTAACTGTTAAAATGTTCCAAGGTCATGTGCTAAAAGTTTGGAAAACAGGAGTTTAGATCTGCTGTTTATTTTGTCCATTCTACAGATTTCCAAGTTCATACCCACATGTCTCATTGGTAGGATTTTTGCCTGCAGTGATGTTAGGGAGCAGGGGGAATTTCAGCAAGGCTTGCAGGCGCTTTTGGTGCCACCTTGGGAAGCTGATTCATGCTGGTGGCTCTTTACACTTGTGTTTATCTTGATAAGAGTCCTGTTTTGCTTGTAGCGGCTTCTGGCTCTGAAACGAAAGGTTGCCCTCTTAGGTTTTGCTACATTGTGTAGTCTTTCTGTTATTTTTTTACAACAAAGTGTCAATATGCATCACTGAATATAAAAAATTAAATATGAGCATTACCACTCTGGTCACTATATTGTGTAGTACATTCAACACAGGGATTGCACAGAAGTTAGTCAAGTGACATGACCATCAAGGACTGGGTTGTCCTGGATAACAAGCCACATTATGCACTTGAAACTATCCCTTAATGGGATTTGGGGTTGTGGATCTGGATGTGATATTTGTGTAAATATAAAGCTGTGAAGATGATTATACTTTTTGATGTACATGTGGACATGATGCTAACATATTACTTTGTAAACCTTGCAAATCCCAACTGTCACTTAGCCTGGGCAACCCAATGCCATCTCATTGTGGCTTAACCCCAGGCAAAACCCAAGCACCACATGGGCGCTCATTCACTCCCCCACCAGCGGGATCGGAGAGAGAATTGGAAGGGTAAAAGCTGGAAAAGTCGTGGGCTGAGATAATGACAGTTTAATAGGGAAAGCAAAAGCTGCACATGCAGGCAAAGCAAAACAAGGAATTAATTCACTGCTTCCCATGGGCAGNTCAGCAGACACACATTGGTCCAGGCACCGTCGGTGGAGATTTGAGCTCTAGATTTAGAGATGACGCTCGGCAGCCCCGGGAATAGAAGGGTAAAGGTTGTGCTTCGCTGCTATGGTTTGTGCATCCTTGCTGCCCCAGATGGACCCGGTCCCACCGACTGTGACATGCCCGATCTTACAGCTCTTTAATATCAGGTTTGGCTCCCGTAGGTGATCAGTTCTTAAAATCCAAAGTGCTATGTTTTGAAGGATTAGCTAAAATTTATTAATTATGTGGAGGTTAATATTATGTTTCATGTGCTTGGAGTCTGAGCCTCTAATGCCGTGGAAAGAGGCTGCCAAGGGAGCTCACCCCTGTGGTGCACACAGTGAGGCATAGGGAAGAAGTGCCAAAGCCAAAACTGAAAAAGAAAGTTTCTACCAGCATTTGATGTTGTTTTCCCAGCATGTATTTTCTAGCATCTTGTTTTTTAATCTACAGCTTCCTTTTCTCAATTTTTTGGTGTATTTCTCCTCTCTCCCCACTCCAGAAGGAAAGTTTATCAGCCTTTCTGCCACTGAACATACTGCCCCATGCTATTGGCAAAATTCTCCTCTTTAGTTATTTTTCTGGTAGCTTTTCAACTGATGACAGAGAAATCACAAGCAACTCTTGAAAAAGCACAAATATTCTCATGTCCTGCAAATCAAATCTAATAAATAAACCCACCAATTATTTCTGATTAATCCTTTTGCAGTCATGACGCAGTTATGGTCATGTTCAGGATCTGAGTTGTAATTTTGCTTAGTTTTAAAAAAGCATCATTTGAACTGGTGTTTGATCAAGTCACCAACCAGGTCTGTTTGTTTACACAAGCCATGTGGAGATAAGCATGTCTATTTTTTATAATCAGCGTCAGAAGCTAAAATCTATTTTGAGTTCCTGAGTCCTATAATTTTTTTTTAAAGTCTTGGTTCCACAATGTTTTAGACTCTTAAAATCCAATTATTCTGTAGATTATTTTTTTGTCTTTTCAGATCACATGTAAATGCATTTAATTTGTATTTTTGTTTCTTAACTTATAAAACCCAGACTGTGTACATAGGAAAACAAAAAAAGTGGGACCATATATACACACAAAACTGTGTGTTTTGTTTACCAGCAACATGGATAGAATAATGACAGGGAACATGAATGACAGCAAACAAGACACGTTTTATGCACTCAAAAATCATTTAAGGCATTAAAAAATACACAAGAGATGGAACCATGATCTTAATTTACTGCTGTGTGTGGAGGTTCACATCTCTCTGCAGAGCCCCACAGAAGTGGTTGGGACATTTATTGGTACATCCACAGAAATTTGATGGAAGCTTAAGATTGTATGGGATGGACTTTCCATAGTAGATGACTGTGGGCACTTTTTTAGCCTACTTCAGTAGCACCTAGTGTGGAGCAGTGCTGTTTCCTCAGGAGATGGTATTGATTTTTGACCACTGCTACATTTTACCCTGTACTTGCAGAGAAAAGCAGGAAGAAGTGACACTTAAGGATAAATAGATGTTGAGATGGATATGCAGTTATCTCTTTCTATTAAATTACTGTGAGAGAGATCCATGACATACAATTTTAAGATCTCTAAAACGTATTTTTTCATTAAGTCATGCTGTTAAAATAAATATCCATCAGCTAAGTGGTACTTTCTGTAGCAACTAGTGATGTGCTACCCTTGGGGTTCATGGCCTTGCTTTTATCATAGCAGCACTGGACACATCTGCTTTAGAAGTAAATGCCTTTGTTTTATCTACATCAGCACCTGTTTCTGTGAATGCCATGGCACAGACTGAACATCTGGAGGCTGGCATCCTGTGGCCAGGTCCTGGTTCATTGCCATCATCCCACACGTGTCACGGAGCATCTGCATTTCCTGTTAGTGCTAAGCCTTTCTTGGTATCTGTGTCTGAAATAGCAACCATCTTATAGTGCTCTCTGCTATCTTACTCCATAAATGCCTTAGGAAAATGAACATGATGAAAGCTTTGGGAGAATATTATTCACCAGTTTGACAAATAAGATCCTATCTATGATCTTCAAATGCTCGCAGGTCAGCAGTTTCAAAGAAGGTGCAGAGAAGCTGGCAGGTGTTTTTCCTCTTAAGACAAATGAGATTTCCTTTTTAACTGTTAAAATGTTCCAAGGTCATGTGCTAAAAGTTTGGAAAACAGGAGTTTAGATCTGCTGTTTATTTTGTCCATTCTACAGATTTCCAAGTTCATACCCACATGTCTCATTGGTAGGATTTTTGCCTGCAGTGATGTTAGGGAGCAGGGGGAATTTCAGCAAGGCTTGCAGGCGCTTTTGGTGCCACCTTGGGAAGCTGATTCATGCTGGTGGCTCTTTACACTTGTGTTTATCTTGATAAGAGTCCTGTTTTGCTTGTAGCGGCTTCTGGCTCTGAAACGAAAGGTTGCCCTCTTAGGTTTTGCTACATTGTGTAGTCTTTCTGTTATTTTTTTACAACAAAGTGTCAATATGCATCACTGAATATAAAAAATTAAATATGAGCATTACCACTCTGGTCACTATATTGTGTAGTACATTCAACACAGGGATTGCACAGAAGTTAGTCAAGTGACATGACCATCAAGGACTGGGTTGTCCTGGATAACAAGCCACATTATGCACTTGAAACTATCCCTTAATGGGATTTGGGGTTGTGGATCTGGATGTGATATTTGTGTAAATATAAAGCTGTGAAGATGATTATACTTTTTGATGTACATGTGGACATGATGCTAACATATTACTTTGTAAACCTTGCAAATCCCAACTGTCACTTAGCCTGGGCAACCCAATGCCATCTCATTGTGGCTTAACCCCAGGCAAAACCCAAGCACCACATGGGCGCTCATTCACTCCCCCACCAGCGGGATCGGAGAGAGAATTGGAAGGGGAAAAGCTGGAAAAGTCGTGGGCTGAGATAATGACAGTTTAATAGGGAAAGCAAAAGCTGCACATGCAGGCAAAGCAAAACAAGGAATTAATTCACTGCTTCCCATGGGCAGGCAGGTGTTCAGCCACCTCCAGGAGAGCAGGGCCCCATCCTGCATGACGGTGACTTGGGAAGACAAACACCATCATTCCAAACATCCCTTCTTCCTCCTTCTTCCCCCCAGTTTATACACTGAGTACAGTGTCAGATGGTCTGGAATATCCCTTGGGTCAGCTGGGGTCAGCTGTCCTGGCTGTGTCTCCTCCCAGTTTCTCATCACTTTGCAGGATCATGGCCTGCTTGCCCTGTTTTCCTGCCTGACTTCGAACAATGCCCTTTAGATAATCTTAATTCTCTTGCAGGAATAGTTTAACTCTTCAGTATCCTTGTGAGGGGAAGTATGTGCTTATAAACATTGTCAAATAAGCAGTGATATTTGTCTACTCCAGCAAAGACAAAATATTCTTACATAAGGTATTATCCTTATGTGCTGATTTTTCTCTCTCTATGTTATAGATGAGTTCTATATAAAGCTTGGTAGATACATTTTGATAACTGAACCATTTTAATAATGTGTTAATCTTCCTAACTGAACACATCAGATATTTGAAACTAAACTTAATAATTTCCCTTCTTCCCCATAGCAGAATTTATTTATCTAGGATCATCTACTTCATCTATTACAGCTTATGAGTAGGTGGCTTACAATGGAAAATGATGGTTAATATTATAAGAATGTTCAATCCAGTAAGTGCATTTTGACAGGCTTTGATGGCTTGAAATCAGTCTTTGTATTCAGAATGGATTACCAGATTTATTTAGTTGCCACAGCATGTTTTTGACTTTATGCTTTGAAAGTAAATATTTTGCTTATTTATACCAAAAGCAGTTGTGGCTAAGCACTTACAGGGGTATTTTCAAAACTGCTTGGCAGCTTTTAAAGCTCCCGCTAAAGCTGTGATGAGATTCCCACTGGGAAACAAAGGCCAGTGTGAGCACATATGAAACAACTTCTATACTTAATTCTTTGCAGGAAAACAGAAAAGCTACAGTTCAGCATCAGAAATTAACATAAGCACAACCACCTGGAGGTTTATTCACGGTAAAACAATGGAATTTATCTTTGTATCCTTTGTTCTTTATTCGTGCTGGAATAATGAAGGAGTAGTGAAGCAAGCTGGTATTAGGATTCATTTTGTGGAGATTATTTCTGTTCCCACATTCCTGTGTGATTCACCATGAGATGCTGTACAGTGGGTCTGGCCTGATTAGGCAACTCAATTAGTCCTGGTACTGCACTAAATTTTCTCCTATGAAGGTTCTGAAGATGCAGTGGCATCATAGGGCATGAAACAGGCAGACCAGGAGAACCATTGAATATTTTACGTGCAGACTCTCCATAGGAAACTCGGATGCACAACTGGAGGTGAAGTGGTGACAGAACAACTATTTCCACCCCCAGAGGATCTGTCAGTGCCAGGCTGGTGCCGTGATCCAGCTCCTTCCTGTTACTGTGCTCAGGGGGATTGGCAGGGCCTGCTGAGTCCTTGGAAATGAATTGTTCACCATGGCAATAACTGACAGGTTAGTAGGGCATATTGGATTAATTGTATTGTTGATGGCAGTAGAATTATCTGAATGGGAAGAATCCTGTAATGGCTTCATTTCAATGGTCAGTATTTGCAGGGTCTTGTTTTGTAGTACCATGTGCATTGAGGTTTTTAGTAAAGTACACAAACATCTTACTACTCCTACCTTATAGTGCAAGTTTTTGCTGGAGAGTTACAGAAATAGGAATTTCTACAGATTCTTCACTTGAAAATCATCTCTCATTTCTGCTAACTTAACTTAAACTGTGTACTCAACTGAAAAAAAAAATCCCAGTTTCATGGGTTTCAAGGCACAAAACTCCTGAGTGGTCATCTGCGTGGATCTGTTGAATTTCTGGGTGACTATCATAGAAACACTACAGTTTAGATTTGTCAGCAGTCTGGAATTCTGCAGGAAATTCAAGGCTTTTCTTTTCCTGTCTGTCTGATTAAAATACTGTCTCTGCCTTATAATCATGCATTAAACCAAATTTGTGCAGGTGTAAATTCTGGAGCAAATGATCCTGAACTTTTAAATTGATGCATCATCATTTTCTCAATTACATTTTTTTAGTAGAGTTTTGGTTTTGTTTGACTGTTTGTTTTTCAGATAAAAACATTTGAGTGTTCATGCTCATATCCATAATGACTGACACTTTCCAGAGCTGAGTGAAAGGCTGAAATAACACTGTAATCTGGTGGGCCTGGAGCACTTACCAGGCAGGTTACTAGGAATAAATGGTCACTCACCATAACTTTTAAAATAGGTAATTTGCTGGTTGGTTGGTGCTTTCTGCCAGCTGATCACAGTTTCTCTGGAAAATGTTATTTGCAACTATCAAAAGGAACCATTTTATAACCTTGGAGTGGAATATTCTGTCTACCTGTTTTAGCTGCTCTTTTAAATGGCATTAAATTTGCTAAATGGCTGCCATGATGATCTAGATAACCTTTGAAGGCTATGGCTAGAGAATACATTTTAATCTTTTATTTGAGTAGACCTTACTATCAAAGCAACTCAGTGGCAGTATCAGCACGAGGACATTGAGTGATGATAATAAATGTTGTACAACATATGTAATGCCAGATGCCTTGGTGACTGCTAAGCCACCAGTGGCAGAAATAGCGCAGAAGAGAAGTAATTTCTTGGGCAGTGGGGGGAGACAAGAAGAGGCAAAATTTATCTCAGGTTTTGCCTGTCTGTGGTCTATTCTACATGGAACAAAGTGTTAGTAGAGAGGTGCTAGTTTGGTCAGCAAGAAAAAAACAAGGGGTAGTTTGTTGTGAATCCACTACTCTCTACTGACAAATAGTTAAATCACTTGGTAAGTTTTAAAGTCTGTTTTAACTTATTACCTTTTTTTGTGCCTTCAAAAGCAATCTGACTGGCTCTGTTTCTGTTAAATTCTGTGACTTTCTCTTTTTGCTCTTTAATGCTGAGTGTAAAGTGTAAGTAAAAAATACCCAAACACACACACAAAAAACCCCAGACCCCCAAACTTTACTATAATAATAGCTTTTATCACGTTGGTGACAGATTTTTTTTGTTGCTGGTTTCAGTTTATCAGATTTTTCATGGGAGTTCTCATAGTTCATGAGCCACTGGACTACAAGCTGTGCCATGGGGATTTCTTGTTGGTTTTTTTTGTTTGTTTCCTTCCAGTTCTACCATTGTAATGTGCTCTTAAGTCTGGTAATTAACAGGCAAATGTAGATGTTAGTTTCCCTGTTTTATACTGAAAAAGTTGGGTGGTATTTTTCTGCTGATTTTGTATGTATTTTTAAAGCAGCTTATTTTAATAGGAGCCTTGAAAAAACCTTAGCGCTATTATCAGACTTTTGAAGATGTGATGCTGTTTCAGTAGTTTTGCATATTAGATTTCTTCCTTTACATGAATATCTAGGGTTTGCCCAGAGCTTCAATTATATCTGTAACAACTGAGAGTAACTTCAATGTTTCCCTGGACATATTTCATGCTGATCAGATGTATCAGGGAGGGATGCTGAGATCTGGTTTGCTTTTATCCTTTCTTCAGCTGGTACCCGAGCAACAGCTGCGTTTTCTTCTGTTTCCTTAAACCTGCTCTCTCGCTTCTGTTTCCAGATTTAGTAATTTTACACATTTTTGTTTCCTCTTCTGAGACACAATGGGATGTTGCTTTTGTCTTTGATCTTCGTTTTTCTTTAGAAATCCTACTTCAGCTTCTGAAGGGAAAAAAAATGTTTCCAGTTCTAAGAAATTGAATGTGCCTTAGCAATTTTGACCTCATTCCCCCAAAATTGTGCCTGTGGGATTGTGTGCTGGGAATTGTAAGGTGGGTGTTACGATGCACTGTTAGTGCAGTGACAGGAATGCAGGGATGTCTGGGGGTGTGGATGCACCGTCCTGTGTCTCATGCACTGAGGAGTCATGAAAAAGATTATAAATAGAACCATTTAGGTTGGAAAAGACCTTTCAGATGATGGGATGCAGCTGGTGCTGTGTGTGCACCTAAAGAACCACAGAATATCCTGAGCTGGAAGGGACCCACGAGGATCATCAAGTCCAACTCCTGGCCCTGCACAGGACCATCCCCAAGGGTCATGCCTTGTGCTTGAGGGCATTGTCCAAGTGCTCCTGTAGCTCTGGCAGCCATGGGACTGTGAGCATTCCCTGGGGAGCCTGTTTAGCGCCCAACCACCCTCTGGGGAAAGAACCTTTTCCTGATATCCAGCCTAAACCTGACACAGCTCCAGCCATTCCCTTGGGTCCTGTCAGTGGTCACCACAGAGTTCAGTGCTTGCCCCTCCACTTCCCCTCATGACGAACTTGTAGACTGCAATGAGGTCTCCCCTCAGTCTCCTCCAGGCTGGACAGACCAAGTGACCTCAACCACTCCTCTTATGGCTTCCCCTGAAGGCCCTTGAGGAGGGAAGCAGCCATGGGTGGGAACTGGTCATGGACAGTATGAGGGCGAGCTACAGAAGCTGAACCGCAGCTGGTGTGCCAGAGTGTCTGGCAGTGAGACCAACCCAGGGATCTCTCGGCTTTATGGGGCGTGCTGGTGGTAGATGCGGCTTGAAGGCATCAGTGCCGGCGGTGGAAGAACTGCCTGGAGTCACGGAGGTTCCCTGGGTGTGTTGGGTGACATAGCACATGGCGGGAGAGCTGCCCTGGGGGACTCATGCTTCTCAGCCCGTGTGCGTGTCCCATCCATCATCGGGGGTAGCGAGGAGCTCGTGGCAGGTGTGGCCGGCCTGGGGAGGGCGGTGCGGGGCTGAGGGCAGGACGGTGCGGGGCTGAGGGCAGGGCGGTGCGGGGCTGAGGGAACATCCCGCCATTCCCGCGCCCCGCCATTCCCGCCGGCTGTGCGCCTGCGCCACCTAGCGGCCCGCGCTGAGGGCCCGGCGAGGCTGGCAGGCGCAAACTGCAGATGAGCTTCCTTTTCAAGGTGTAAAGCACCAGGAGCGCCTTAAAACGCTAAAAACGGGGGCTGGGGCGTATTAAATGCAATTGAAAATAATTCCGGCATAGGATCATGCAGTCCCCTTCTGGTAGCCCCTCACCTGTGAACAGCTGGGCTCTGAGGGTGCGTGGTAGCTCTGAGAGCAGCACTGTGCTGCTTGGCTAAAACTCCTAATCCTTCTGTTTAATTTTACAACTTACCTGGCAAATATTAATTTGTTCGCAAGTATAAAAGAACTTTAGCTCCTATCTTTAAATGACTCGTGATAATTTGGAGTTGGACTTCCCCTTTGACATGAGAACATTTCAGCTTCACACTCATGCAACTCGCATTCCCTCTCCATCTCCCTTCTCCCCCTCCTTGATAAAATAAATATTTTAATTAATCTGAGCTTTGTTTTCAAGGTCACTTCCTGGTACGACAGCGGCTGAATGTGCATTAAATTTGAAGAAGATTTATACAGTACAAACAGTGCAGGTAAGGCGTGTGGCTCTGCTACAGGAGCTGCCACATGTTATTAATACAACTTCACACCTTAAGTTTCGTTTTCCCTCCTAGGATGAGTCACACCTGTGGCTTTGCTTACCTGAGGTGTGAAACGTGAGTGCTACTGGTGTTGTGTGTTTGTATTACTGAGTCAGTGTTTGAATTTCATTTGGCTTTCCGGACAAGGAAAGGAGGAGACATATTGGATTGGGCATGCTGGGTTCTTAAACCTTCCTGAGTTTCCACTAGTACATTGAATTATTATATTTTATGTACTTTAAATATTTTTCCAGTCTTTTCTCCTTTTTTTTTAATACAGAAGTTAATTACGCAAAGACTAAAAATTGCAGCATGTGGGTTTTTGGTTTGGTTTTTTTTTTTTTGGTGGGGTTTCTCTCCTTGAGTATGTATCTAAAAAAAAATTCTAACAAACTGAATTAAAGGACTCTTAAACCGTGTGATACTTGCAGCAGTGAGAAATTCGGCATGTCTGTGTCATCTGCTATTGCCTAGTAGTGGGCATCTCTTGCAAGTAAAATTGTATTTCTGTTTTAATACCACAGTTAGCATGAACTGTAGGAAATTGTTATTTGTCTCACCGTAGTGCTAAGCTGACTAGTTCACTAAATCTCAGAAATTTTAAGGTAATTCCAGATCCTTCTCTTTGAGAAGCACAGCTGTAGCAATCTGCTGAAGTTTTAAATAAGGCTTTCTCACGAAGGTCTGCACAAACTTATTACATTGCATGAGATTTCCAACCCCAAAACCTTCCAAACTAAGTCCCTAGTTCAGGACAAAAGGAGCTCTCAAATGTTTCTACAGCCATCTACCAGTGGAGTCTCTGCTACTTCTTCTGCAAGTAGCTTTAGGGTTTGGGCACACAACCAGTTAAGAGTAAGATCATAGTTTAAATGGGTGTTTCATACCAAGTTTTTATATTTTTAGTAGTCTTCCATTTCTTCTTGTGGCTGGGTAAAGGTAATGGCTGTTAGGCAGAGTTGCCAAGGGCCACAAAATTTTAGCACATAATGCTGCAATCCTTGTTTCTAAAGTTCTGCTAGAGATTAAGTATTAGATAATACTTAATGCATTAGATAATACTTAAATTTTATGTCTAGATAATACTTAATGAGTTGCACTAATGATTAATATTGCATCACCACATGTTGATGCAACTTAAGTCTTTAAAATAATCTTTTCTATTCCCAACTGTTGGATAAAGAGAGAAGAGATTGGGAACTTTTCAGTCATCTCTCCCTGTTGCTCACTGCTGCTTTTGGGTGCCTTTTTATCCACCCCAGACCTGCATAACAGCTTCTGCTTTTACCAGCAAAAACACTGGGAAGTAATCCAATGGTTCCTGGTAACTTGGATCTTTGAATTTCTCCCCCACTCCTGTATTGACGTGTGCATCTCAGCATTTTTGCATCTGGTTGAACCCTTTCACTCAGACAAACTAGTTGGGTTGCTGGTTTGACATTTAGTTGACCAGAATTATTGCTTATGGTGTTTTTGTAAGTCAGGATAATCATAATGAAGCTTAGGCTAGTCTTAAGTGAAGCAAGGTGGATATTTGATATAAATCCTTTTTTTTAATATGCTAAGGAAGTTTTATGTACTGTTTTTTTCTGGCATACGCAGTGTAACTCTGGTTTTGATGATTTTTTCCATCTGTATTCAAAAGGATAATCCGCGTTTCAACTGCTTCCTTTTTTTCCACCTTCACTTATGCAGGATTGGCATGTAAAAAAAATAAAAGTAGAAATCAACTTGTAAGAAGTTCTTTTCAGAGCATTTTATTATAACACAGAAGGTGCCAGTTCTCCAGGAGAAGGATGTGTAATTGGTTCAGAGAAAATTAGCAAGGAAATAAATCTGCATGAAACACTCTCTTGTGTTAATGCAACTAATATTTTTCCTTTTCAAGGATTTCTGGAGTGTCTACAACAACATTCCTCCTGTGGGAAACTTGCCTCTGAGATGTAGCTACCATTTAATGCGGGGAGAAAGGCGCCCGCTGTGGTACGTATGTTGTCATCAGTCATTTCTGGGAATGGGCAGTGGAATAACCTGAAGGGGTGAAAGGTGTGGGACAGGAGTGTCTTGTTTCTGTTGGCTGCAAACACCTGAACTTAAGAGGCCTATGAAAGAAATACCCCCAGGCTCCTATTCAGTTTAAAAGTGACTTGTACCAAAGAGTCTTTATTAAAAACACAGACTGTAATTTCATTGTCCACCTGTGGATGTAAATGTACGAAAATCGATTATGAAATAGAAGCTAAGAAATTAGAATATGACTCTGAATTTCAGTTCAGGAGTACACAGAATAAATTACTTCTATTTGAATTTTTTTAGCTTGCACATTATTTCCTTCCAATGAAGCTGGTGAAATAATGATGTAAACAACTGATGGTCCTTAACCCATTTTCACCTGTGCGAAAGTACAGGTGAAGTACATGCTTCATATGCCTATACATGCCCATGCACCTTGGATTAAAAGTAATTTAAGACATTTTGAGGTGATTAATTGCAGCAAATTCCTACTTGATTGTAGAATAGTAATGGAAGAAAGTGTAAATAATTGATGTTTTCCTTTCAGAAATCAAACTTGGCATCCCTTCTTCCTGTTGCAGTTCTGTTGCATCTCAGAGAACCTCAGCACTTTCTGAGCTCTTTCACAAAACAAAGAGTTTTGATCTTTTTGGCATCATTTACGTAGATTATGATTGCATTAGGGTTCTTTAACTTGATCATAGTTGTCTAACTTTGTGGTGACTTACTACAGAGATTTCTGTCCTAATCTGCTGGAGATGTAAATTTTCTAAAGTGAAATGCATCTGAAGGTCATGTTACTTTTCTGAAAATACTGTGACTGGTCAGGATAGCTAAAGTGGGTATGAAAAAACATTGGTGTCTGTATAAATCAACTGGGCCATCGTGTGCAGGTCTTCATATCTTTATAGGGATGAATGAGAGTATTTGGGGGGTTGATATTTTGGTTTTGTTTTTCCTATTTTTAGTTTTCATTTGTTAAGTGACTATTAGAGATGTAAAATGCAAAGATCATTTCTGAAAATTGAACACTTTTTTTTCAGCTTATCAAAGTAATTTTGCATTTTAGGGAAGGGATTGGAAGAGACTGATCTCCTCATCAATAATTTGCTAACTTTTCAATAATTACTGCCAAGAAGCTTGTCTCAGATTACCATTACAGTATACTGGCCAATTTGAGCATTTTATATTTTTTTTTCTTTTAGAAAGAAAGAGAAATCCTGAATTAAGAATTGAGGATGCAGATTTTGAAGATGTCCTCCCAAAGCTTCCCCCTCTTTTCCCCAGCATCTGTCGGGGTTGGTGGGAGGCCATTGATCCTGAGGAATCTCTATAGGTGTTATACTCAGTTTAGATATTCCAAAGATTAATTTCTAGGTTATTTAATTTTGCCTTTACAGAGTTTTAACAGGAAACTAGAAGCCCTAATTTAAAGTCTTAGAAAAAGAATTGTGACAGAATAAACTTGAGAAGCTCACAGGTTAGTGCATTGTGCCTTTGTCATTACAAGGCAGTTTAATGGTTACGAGTGCCCTGACCCTGGGCAGCTCCAGTCTTTTTTTAATAAGGGCAATTAATTTCTAGCTGTCACAGAACTGAAATGAAGTGTGCTCATGTTCTTTTATTAAATTGAATAAACGGAAGAGTAATAAGCTGCTTCTGTGAAAATATGCCAGAGGTTTTCCAAAATTAAAGGTTACCATAGTAAAATGTAAAATTGTTTTGTGGCTTGTTCCCATACAGTGTGCAGCCACTTCAAAGATGGTCTGTAGTCAGGGAAAATATAAGTATTTTCCAACACACAAAACTTGGGAAAGGGATTAGGTGTTGAGAGATACACTTCATATGAACAATGAAAGAATTATTTCTGATGTCAGAAGTCAGAGTCATGCTCCCTGGAGTTAGTAATTGCATTTCAGATGGAATTTTTCTGGGAAAATTAAACCACAAACATAAGGTTATCTAAATGTGGATTTGAATGTTTATATTCACTGATCTATTTCCCATAACAGGGAAGAAGAAAGCAATGCCAAAGGAGGTATATGGAAAATGAAGGTCCCTAAAGAAAGTACGGTATGTTATATTGGTTTTTTACTCAGACCTTGTTTAGCAAGGGAGTTTCTTTAAACTCTGTTTGATAAAGCTGTTGTAAGATTTTTACTTCTGACATCATCCAACACAACAACCAAACACTACTTTAACTTCCATAACCTTTTAAAGACAATGAGCAGAAATTTCTTTTCCAATAATTCCATATCTCTTGCTTTAGATAACATTTGGCAATGTATTATAAACCAAATGAAACCTGCAGTGTTTCCATTTGGAAACATTGTAATTTATAATCACCTTTGTTCTTGAGGCTGTTTGCTTACAGGCATACAAAGAAAAATAGAAAGACCTTTTCCTGATAATCTATGCTAAATTATATATTTTTTCATTTAGAAGTGTGAAAGATGAAGTCTATTCAGGCGTATCTTTGAGCTCTAATGAAATAACTGTGTTTCTCTTTGCCTCCCTAATCAAATGCATGTGAGTAACTTCTATGAACTGCCACAGAAAGGAGATTTGACCTCCTCGCACATGGTGTTTACGTGTGTAAGTGTGCTCTGGATCAGGCCTTTAAACAGAAAAAGTGAAGTGTCAGAAAAATGTGACAGCCTTGCAGAAGGCATTAAATGCTGAAAGATGGTACTCAAAATTTCAGCCAAAAGTTAATTGATTTTTGCCTCTGGGCTTTTTCCTTGTATGTGAGTTGCAGCTTTCCTCCCCCGCAGTCCCAAGTGGTCACAGAAGACTGAAATTGAAATTGTATTTTTCCTCCTATAATCCAAGGTGTGAAGATTGTCAGAAGTGACAAGTGGTTTGGAGAGCCTGAATTACTGGGCAGTGAATTTAGGGACCCCAGAGGCCTTGTTTTTCAGAGGCTGAATGACAGCCCCTTTTTGATATGAAGGTACTTTTGATCTCTCAAACTATGCACCACATGGCCTCAGTCACTTCTGAAAGGTTTGCTTGAAGGTGAACTTCAGTCAGCTTTCAGTGCCTTGTAAATAGCATAAATAACACCTTTATGCCTGTTTCTCATTTTTTTGGCTTCATTCTTTATCACATGTAGGCACAGCTTCTTCTTGGCTAAGATGAACCATCTTGTACAGACCTAACAATTAATATGTAACACAGCATGCACTTACAATAAATACTCTTTTTTGTCTAGACAACCTCAGAAAGAGAAGATACTCAAAACTGAGCCAGTAAACCTAACTTTTATATTAAAAAATAATAATTCAAATGTAATTCAAATGGTTTTTTGCCTTCTCAGGCTGCAGTTTGGAAAGAGCTACTGCTAGCAACTATTGGAGAGCAGTTTACAGATTGTTGTGCAGCAGGTAATGATTGAGACATTTCTTCATCATTTCTTTTCACCATAATTGCTTCTTTTCTATGCATGAATATCTGATTAAAGTGGCTGTTACAGTGACAGTGAATATCCTGTTAGGAATTGTCTGTCACTGGCTATCATTCCATAAAAAATAATGGCATTTTGCAAGTTTACAGAGCAGTTCAGCAATAACCTTTCAAACAGTGTCCCTTACACCCTTTATACACTGATAGGGTTGTCTTGGGGTCACTTTAAGCAAATATATGATATTCTGCTGTCCACAGAGGTAGTTCTTCCCCTTGGCCATGTGCTTGTGACACCACCTTTGTGTGTTGTTAGTGACCCTTTCCTTGGGATGCACAGAACAGCTGTGCCATGGAGCTCACAGCTGGAGGCAGCCACTGCTCCCAGCTGTGGTGTGGCCTCTGAGCTCTCCACAAAGGTGCATCCTGAGAACTTCACACCAAAAAGGGCTTCTTCAGCCTAGCACCGAGTTACCAGCACTGGCAGCAGCAGCAGCCTGACTGGGGCTTTATTAATTTCATTAATTTTGTTTTCTTTTTTTTCTGTTGCTGCCTTGACAAAATGTAAAGGGAAAAGAGAGCAAAGTCTGGAAAAGCTGGTGCCTAATCTCCACCAGGTACTGTTCCCGGGGTTTTAGTTGTTTCACTCTCATCCTCCCATTTCTGCTTGTAGACATCCCTGCAGGTAAATTATCTTTAGCAGTTCATATTGCTGACCTTACTGGAGGGAGTCTTGTGATTCTCTTCTAATCAAGTGTAAGAGTGCTAATAGCAAAGATGAATAATCCTATGGCACTTCATAAAAAACACCATGAAATAGTATTTCCAGTAGCTTCTAAAAACAGAGTTACTTTCTGGTAACTAGTTTGTTTGGTTTGAACATTGGTATTCTCCTCACTTGAGACTGCTCTTTTTTTCACATCTTCATTTTTTTCCCAGCTTTTGGGCACTGTTTCATAATACATAAGTAGCAAATTAGACATGTCTCACTTTTAAAGTATTCCTTAATGGTTCTTCCCCTTCTGTGCAGATGATGAAGTAATTGGGGTTAGTGTCAGTGTTCGTGACCGTGAAGATGTTGTGCAAGTCTGGAACATGAATTCCTCTTCAGCAAGTGAAGCAAAAGTTTTAGAAAAGATTCATAAACTTCTCCCACACACATCTTTTAAAGCGGTCTTTTATAAATGTAAGTATTTTGTACTGTTAATTTCCACCTTCATTAGAAAAACAAGATGCTGGTAGGGTATTTCTATGGGAATATCCTGCCTGATTCATCATTAATCACTTTGGAATGTAGCATCTGTCATTGCATTAAAATTATGTCCCTTCAATGTAGAAGTTAGCTAGCATTCAAAAGATATTTTTAATTTCATCATAGAATCTGTTTTGTTTCATGTTTAATATGCTTGCTTCACAAAAAAAATGAAACAAATTTCTTGATAACTCTTAAGGCTACAAGCTGTCCAATTTAAGTATTCATTTAGAGGAACCGTTTACAATCAAGATTTTAAGAGATCTCATATTTTAGGCTCCCTATAAATGTATTATCAGAATAGTGTATTCTGAAAGATCCCTTGTTGGCACATTGTGTTCTCCCTTGACTGATTTATACATTTTTATCTTCTCTTTTTTTAATCTTTTCAACTCCTTGACAGAATTTACATGTTCTTCTATTCCTTTTTTTTCCTTCTCTCTTCCCTAGCCCACAGAGAGCATCACGCTTTTGAAGGCTGATGTGGAAAGTATTAAGTGCATTGTATTGTGCAAGTGTAAGTTGGTTGTTATTTGGTGTTTTGAGCTGATCTGGACAAGGAGGAGGATGGTGGAAGCCCTGCAGAAGTGCTACATGGGGTTGGCCCTTTTGAGTTTTTGACATTTCAAACTGGCCTATTGCTACTGGAAATGAAAAAACCCCAAACAGTTGCCTTGACTACTAAATACGTGATTAATTACTTCATGTTGAGTTGGTGGTTTTGTTTTTTCTTTAAAAAAATATTTTGGCCACTTGTTTTTTCAACCTGATTATATTTGTTCCCATTTCATTAAGATAGTAGGCTTTCTTTTCTTCTGTACTGTACTTGATGAAAAGCAAACATGCACAGAGATGCTATGCTGCTTTTCCAAGACGTGCTGTACATAGAGTAATCCTGGACTGGGGAAATGTGTTTTCAATTTTCACTTTGAAACATTCCTATCATGTTAAAATGTACTCACTGGTTTTGTCCCAAGAGAGAAAGAAATTGCACTGCATTTATTCTAATGTTCAGTGTAATCTGGTCTTGCACTGACAACAGCATATACTGTAAATGTAAATAGAAAAGCGTACCTTAAATGAGCAATTAAAGAAAACGCACTTATATTGGTACTAACCCTGTGTAAGATGATATTAATGCCTTTTAATTGTATTGATTTCAGAAGAGCCATTGTTCAGGTTAGAATCAGAAATTTCTCAGTAGGAAACCCTGCAAACTCCACCCCTCTTATTTAAGGGTGATAGGGTGTTCATGGTTTTATATTGTATGCTTTCTTATGGTACCTTTCTGAACGTTCATGGAAAAGTGTTGTGAATAATTTCTAATTATTCAAACTGGATCCATCCCTTCCACTTCCTTAAGTATGTCAGGCCCATGTCTGCACCCACTAGGTCAGTGTCAGAATTGCTGCTGACTTCAGTGCAGAGGAAGAGATCCCATTGTCTGTAGTTTCAAACCCTCAAAACTTCCTAAGTGTCCTTTTTAAAATAAACAAAAAATACAGAAAAGAAATTTGTATTGCAGCTTGAATAGAAATATAAACAGTGTTAACCTTTAAATGTTTGTCTATATTAACTATTTGAGGTGTTTTAATATACTACCAAAGACTGACGTTGTTCCTTTTACAAGAAACTGCAAGGTAGAGATGAACATACCCTCTGCTGAGCGCTTCTTCATCCTTTAGAGGTTTTTGTCTGGCAGCTCTTCAAGTTGCACTGATTTCCACATCTTTAGTATATTAAGAGGCAGCCATAAAAATAAAATAAATTTAAAAATAAGTATCACACATTTGAGATTTTTTTTTTACAACTTTATCTTGTACTTACAACTTTAACTTGTATTTATGGATTAAAACTGTGTAGTTAATGAACATTATTAATTAAACACATTTTCTAAAATCCAAGTGTCTTGCTTCTGTAATTGCTTTCTGGGATGAAATGTTACTGGTCCTGCTTTTTCAAACCTGTGTACTTTACATTAAAACTTACTCTCTTAAAAGCTCTCTGTTTTGTTCTTAGATTAAATTTTTTTTCAGTGAAGAAGTGTGAAGTACCAGGGGATACTTGCAGGTGGGATGTACCTGGACGGCCTCCAGGCCTGTGTGATGGAGGGGAAAAGTGACTTCAGAGAAGTGAGGGTTAGAACACAGTGAGGAGAAATGTTTTCAACTGCTTGATGAGCAAGATTTCTCACTTGAAATATTTCACTGTCTTTGGAGGAAATGTAAGTGGAATACTAATGGAGAATTAATCATGCACATCTCCCTCTGCTTCCTTTTACTTTTGGAAACAAGCCACAGCCTCTTATTTCTCCCCAGGTTTGTTTTCAGGATGGATGTTGATT
The DNA here is from genome assembly GCA_013397815.1 of Aleadryas rufinucha. Classification (NCBI taxonomy): domain Eukaryota; kingdom Metazoa; phylum Chordata; class Aves; order Passeriformes; genus Aleadryas; species Aleadryas rufinucha. The sequence continues at coordinate 25,816 of VZTH01011894.1, read as the reverse complement.
CCGGTAGAGTTGGAGCTGCTGGCAGAAGGGGCTGATCTGGTGATGTCACTGGAACTTGCTAGTTTAAGGTATTACTTTCTTCATCCAACTGAAGGCAAATATTTTTATGTTGTTGCCTTGTGTACCTCTTTAGTATTAAAGGCCTCTCTGCTTCAACATTGGGTAAAGACTTAAGAGACATTATTCTAGCTGTAGGATAGGGTAGCTACATGCTGACTGTTGAGGTCCATGTTGCAAATTGTTGTAAATTTTTCATTCTCCTAAGTTCCTAGTCTATAAAATCAGGGATTTCATTTTTTTCCATATGGCTTAATTCTGGTGGTAGTTATTATTACTTAGCATAAGGGTTGATGGATATCTTCTCAACTGAAATTCAGTGTATCTTATGCCACAATCCAAGACTGGGCTTGGGTTAAACTGGGTAGTGCAAGTTCACAGGAACATGACAAATTCATATTGGAATATCCATATGCATATTGGAATTTTGCAACCATTGATTTTTAGACTTAGTAGAATTTTTGAACTGTCCTTTCATCCCTTCATCTTTAGGGATGTATTTATACCAAATGATATTGAACAGTTAATTTTTATACTCTTTTAAATATTCATTATTTTCACCTGGAGATTTGCTTTATTGAACTTGATTAAATGAGCCCCCTAGTACTTCAAAATCTTCCAAATTGTTTAAATGGATATCAGAGAAGTGCCTACAACTTCCTATCAAAATTAATTTCTGCTGGCATTTCAATGTAAAATTAAAACATTTAACTTCCATGGTGACAGACTGCAGAGAAACTCCAAATTAGCTGAATGAAAGAAACCTGCTTCCCTCTTGGGGTGGGAACCAGCCCTGGCTGATCCCTCCCACACTAGAATGGTGCCCTCGGGCACTATTCAGAAATGCTGATGCTTTTTCCATAGCTGGAGCACTTGTCTCTTTTATCTAGGCTGTTTTGTGAATTTTGTGGAAACTTCATATCCCTGGTACACCTGGGAAGCCAGGTGAGATGAGAGCTAAGAGGAGAGTTCTGGTTGAGTTTAGAAGTGTTTGTTGCACCTTGTAAAAGTGCTCACAGTATCCTCCTGGGGAAAGCTTGGATGCTGTCTGGTGGTAGGTGGAGGGTGGTGTGGAGCTGGCTCAAGGGTTGCTGCCGGCCTCTTGCGTGGGCACAGGCACGGACTATACAGAGAAAGGAAGGAGATGCAGCCCAGGCATGTGATGGGAGCACAGGGGAAGCAGAGATGCTGGCCAGGCTGTGGTTGAAGCCACTTGGGCAGCTGGAGCTAGGAGGGAGAGCTGTGGATTGGTAAGAGGAATGAACAGTTTTTTACTTCTGAGTGTTACACTTGTGCTGGTCTGCACCTTCCCAGCGCTGAAGACAGCCACTGGCAGCAGGTGGGGGCCAAGCTCTGATGCTCCACCCACCTTTGTGGGCATCACTAATAGCTCTCTGGGGCTCTCCAGGCTGCAACACAATGGCTGCTGGAGAGATTAGTTGGGAATTTCACTTAACAGGGATGAAGGGCTGTCTTCTGGGGCTGGCTAATTAACAGGATTTTACTCTAGTAATTAAATAGCAGTTTGTTGAACACAACTTAGTTGATGAAATCTTTGGAAAACATAACAATTAGCAGGCAAGGAACGGCAGCTTTGCCTCAAAAGCCTGTCCCCAACCAGTTGCTGGCGTGGTTTTAACCTTTCATTCCCCAGCAGAGACAGTGTTCACTATTAATTTATTTGGGTTTGCTGCTGTCGTCGGACAGCTTGTTCACTCTTTGCTGTCACAGCAGCTGGTTCCTCTAGGGCTTCATCTCAGCTGAAGGGGCTTGAGATATGCCACATGTTGCTCTCTCTGGCACTGCCTTCTTAAAAGCCAGTGCTAGAGGACAGGAGTGTTTGCCACCAGACAAAAGAATATTTTTATATTCTTCTTATGGCACATTAACCAGAGGGGATGAAATCTAAGAGTTGTCTTAAAACGTAAACCTGACAGAGGAAAATTATTGATCCCACACAGCTTATATAAACCCCCTCATCTGCACACACACACGGAAGCGGGGGGTGCCTTCAGTTGGAAATTGTTCCTGTCTTCATCTCTCTACTTCTCCCTGTCTTGTAATGATTCTCTTAGGACAATGAGCATGAGGAAATTAGATTAGACAAACAGTGGGAGATTCCACAGTTTGCTATAAAAGCCACCTCCAATCTTTGCTACACTTTGACAGCTCTCAATTTCTTAATTTGACAAGGTAATGAACACTGGATTATTTCTGAAGCCGTATGTACCACACGGCAGGGAAATGGGGGCTGCGCTTTGCACTGGGACTACCCACCCCAGCACCTTCCTCCCATCCCTGGGAGGGAGGTGGTGTGGGCAGGAGCTGGGGTTGGGAGCTGTGGTGTTAGTGCAGGGCTCTGCAGGATGCTCTCATGCCAGGAGACAAGTGGACCTGCCTTGGGTGTGTGTGTCATCTCCAAGAAGCCGTGCAGCAGCTTTTGACCTCCCCGTGTTTTGCTTGGCTGGGCAGTACATTGTTTCCACTCTCCTCGAGGCTGTGCAGACAGTGGAATGGGCTGGCTGAACCAGCCAAGCTAAATACAGCAGGAGACATCCTGTGGGTACCTCCCAGGCACAGCATTCCCGGAGTGGGCGGGTGGGCATCCATGCACCTGCATGACTCTTGAGTCCAGCCTGGTGCTCTGCTCCTAGTCAGGGGGCAGGAAAAAGGGCTTTAAATGTGATGGGGAAACTACCAGCTGTTGGGAACAGTGTCAGTGGGAAGTGCAGTGGTTCTGGAGTAGTCCTGGGGTGTCCCTGCACAGTGGTGAGGCCAGGAGCAGAGTTTCAGGTTTTACCCTCCCTCTGCACACTGCCCATTGCAAGCCCAGTGCCTGTGATATAGTCTGTGTTGTGGAGGAACTGGGAGAGTATCCATCAGCACACTGAGGCTCCATAAATAAATAAGCACATGGGAGCAGGCTGGAAGTGAAGAGCAAAGTAGGTATCATTCATCATATGAGGGGGCCTGGAGTATGTTCAGCTCATAATGTGTAACAGAGTTATGAACAGGCATGGGATGGATCCCCTTCTTTTTGGATCATGATTCTGTGTAATAAACATGCAAGACAATTTGTATAAAATAGTGAGGATTCTTTCCTAGAGAAGTCATTTAAAGCTATATTTGCACATCAGTGAACAGCTCAGAGGAATATTTTGTAGTTACATTTCCATACAAGTGTGTAAAGAGAAAACAACACAGTCAGCTAGTGATGGATGGTGCATGTAATCCTGTGCCATGATGTGCCCTCCCTGGGTAATCATATTCCATGGCCTCCCACCAGGGAAGCACCCATCCTGGCACCCCTGCCTTCCCCCTGGAGCTCTCACAGCCATGGGGTGGATCACACTGTAAATCCCATCAAAGGTGGAAGGGATTTTTCCTGCATGTCTTTAGTCATGAAATAGGGGGATTGGGGTAGGAAAATCCTGACCCAAATGCATTAGCACTGCTGGCTCTTAACAACCTTTCAAAATAATATTTGCCTGTGAAATGACAGGGTGGCCTGCCAGGTTAACTGAGAAAAGATCCTGCATTGTGTGGCACAGGCACAGTCTGCACAGAAAGCTCGATGGCTTTTTTTTTTCACTTTGCAATAATTTTGGGGAGACTTTTTTGTTTTGTTTGCGTTCAGTATTTCCCAGACAGCTTGTAAGTCACTCTACATTTACACCCTGCAGCAGCAGCACCACTCTTCTGGCTTTGTGTCTCAGATCCCCCATGCTCTTGCTGTGGCTGTGGGGTCAGCTGGTGACTTTCCTAGTTTCTCCCAGCAGGACACCTGACCAGGGGAGCCCAGGGTGACCCCTCTCCGTGTTTTCAGAAGCAATCAGGGTAATGTTTCTCCCTCTGGAGTCAAGCTAACTACAAAAGTGGTGTATGTTCATTGCCCTCATCTCCATCCTTCCTGCTTCTTAGAAAAGAAGTTATCTCTGCTGATTGTTCTTCATCTCTGAGCTTCCTTGGAAGGCTCTTAAATTTCTAAAGTTTTTAAGTAATTACCAAAAGGTCTTATTTAATCTTTGGGTTTGTTGTTTTTTTTTGGTTTTTTTTTTTTTTTTTTTTTTTTTTTCCNTTTTTTTTTTTTTTTTTGAGAGTTTATAAGTTTAAAACCTCAACAGCTCAACAAGAAAACACCTGCAAAGAGCTGAGAGCAAGTGGATCTCCTATAAAAGGCTGGCACTGGAGTTGCCATGAGATGGCACTGCGACATCAGGCATGGAACTCAGCCACTCCATCCCGCCGGGGTGTGCGGGGAAGTACCTTGCTGGAGGGAGAAAAAGTGCCAGGGAAGAGAAAGGACTTATGTAAGGATAATTCTGCTATTAGTCAGGAGGAGCTGTCATGGAGCCGTGTCTGGACTGGACTTTTCCTGCTTATACAAAGCACATAATGCTGTAGGAATTCATGTATAAACAGTGCAAATAAGAGGGGAGGGTGGTTAAATTATGAACAGCAGTAAGGAAATAGATTTTCTTTAACTGTTGCTGGCAAATTCAGAAAGTCTTTGATTTCTGGGGGATTTCTGAACACAACTGCATGTTAAAAATAGTCATGGCATAACTTTTTTTCTGGACTTGTGTGTTTCTCCCTTTCTTTGAGCATACATTAAAGTTTAAAACAAGCTGTAGGAACAGGGAGAAGCTGTCATGGCTGGGCGAGTTTGCAGCTGGAGAGGGGCTGGCTGTGCTGCTCTGGTGTTTCTCCTTAGGGATGGGATCTCTTCCCAGGTCTCTCAACTGCTGGTAGGACATAGGAAAAGCAATTTATGTCCACAGTGGGGCAAAGTAGCATGCTCCTTACAAAGGGCCAGGTAACACTGGTGGTGTCAGGTGGCATCTCTGACACCATAAATGAAACACTCTTGAAAAAATATTTTGCCAACCATTTTGCTCAAAGCCAGGCAGAAAGCATGGGATGGAGCATGCTATAATTTCTAATTAATTGTAATTAGAAATACTACACCATGGAGGGAGCCTCTATATGGTGTGAGTAGCTTCTCCTCTCTCTTGACTGATTGGAATATCTGCCTTTCCCTCCCTTCTTCTCAACTAGAAATGAGCTCTTTTGGTGCTCCGACAGGTGCTCGTCCAGGTCTGGCTCTTGGAAAGTGAACACACCTCATCAAATGCATTTTTGCACTCAGAAAGTAAGAGTGGGCTGCATCTCCATGGCTTCCCTATGGTGCTGACCGGGTCAGAAGCAATTCTGAAGAAATGGGCAAAGCCCATCCAGGTGAGGGGGCTGGGGATGGTGTTTCCTGTTTCCTGCCCCACAGCATGAGGAGGGATTGGTAACTGGGACCAGCAGTGGGATTCTTCCTTGCTCATGTGTTAAACCACCACCCTGGGGACCTGCATCTTCCTGGGCTCCCAGGAGGAAGAGCTTTGGTAAGGAGTAGCCTGGTATTGAGGCCAGCTTGTCAGCAGAGAAGCTGTTTCAGGGCTGTAACAGGTTGCAGAAATCCACCTGAGCTCAGAGACTTCACCGCTGCCACTACTGATTGAGGTCTGCTTTTCCCAGGCACCATGATCTGTGTTATCCCTGCCCATTACATAAAAAAAAAAAATCCCCACATTTCCACATTTCTCCGAGGTCCCTTTTTCTTCCCTATTGTTATCCTCAGTATCTGTAGTTCAATCCAGACAAGGAGCAGAGACAGGACATGTCTCCTTCCCGCGCCACTTTGAGCCCAACAGGCAGCCGCTCCTCCCAGCACTGCCGTACTTGGGGTTGGGCTTTATTTCTCCAAAGGCACAAAACTTAGTTTTTTTAAGGGTGTTTTTTAAATGGGACTTTGGGGAATAATTACCCTTTATGCTACTTCAAAGAAGTCCCCAGCACGCTTAGCTGTACCCTCAGAGGACTGTGCCTGTTAGGAAAATACGCTGGCTTAAGCATCCTATGAGTAATACAGACTTTGAGTGATGGTACTTAGTACAAATGGGCCAACGATCACATGCCTGAGTCTCCTAAAGCTATTCAGGAGATTTTTGCACCAATTGCAGCCTATTCATCAAAATAAGATGCCAATAAGTAAAGCATTACAACGCTTTCAGAGGGGAGTGTGCAGACTAAAGTAGGGGAATTCTGCCCCCAAATGGATATTCAATCTTATGACAAGGATTGTGTATTAAAAAAAGGGGAATGCCTTGGCTCCTGGCCATACTGTGATCCTAGGGATAATGCTTTATCTCTGTTATCTTTTAGCTGCTTTCCTGCCTCTGCCACCTGCGGACATTTGAAACGACTTTAACAAACCATTTTTAAGAGAGCATGCTTTTTGCTGGTTATACCCTGAGCTCTTGAGTTCAAGTTTCCCAGCTTTTTCTCTATGACTCCAAGGATGCAGCAGGTACCCCTCCTATTTTTATTACCACCCCAAATATTTTTAAGGGAAAGCCAAGCACCTTGGCTGTCTGACCCTAGGACATGGTATTTTAAGGAGCCAGTTCCCTGCAGAGAAGCCTGCAGGAGCTGCCAGTACCATGGTGACAAGTCATGGGGTTGGGATTCACCTATGGGGAGCAATTGGTGCAGGCGAGAGACCTCTGACTTCACAGTCAGAGCTGTCTGCATGTACCTGGTAGCACTGATCCAGAAGTTGGCATGGGGATTTTTGGCTGCTGTGGTCATCCCATGAAGGAGCTTACACTGCTATGCAAAGGACAGGTGTTGAAGGGCCACCAGAAGGACAGGTCTGTCATGGTGAGAGGCTCAGGCTCCCTGAGATGCCAATGGCAGGGAGGTGTCATGCCTGTCCATGGTCACAGGGATGCCTTAGGGACACACCAAAATCAAAGCCCGATAGGCTTTTGAATGGGAGGGCAGGAGGGCAGGGAAGCTCTTCCCTGCTCCAGACCATTTCCATCCCAATCAGCCCTGTCCCTGCTACCTCACCCACACCGGTGTGTATGGGTTTGTGTTTAAACCATTACAAATGCAAATGATCCTTCTCAATTACAAAAGCCTGTTCGAACTGGCATCTTTGAAGGAAACTCTGAAAGAGCTCCTGGCACAGCTCTTCTTCAAATATTTGGAAGCTTTGCTAAGTCTCCTGTAACAAAGACAGGCGCAACCTCCTGCTCCTCGCCACCCTCCCTCCTGTGGAGCTGAGTGCTCTGCCAGAGTGCATTGAGAGAATGTCACTGCTTGAATGGTGACTGTGTGACACAACGGGTGGCAATGGATGGAGATGCCACCTGGGACAACATCAAGGTTGTGGAGGCTGCACTGCAGCCCATCTCCAGGTGCTGCCACAGAGCAACACCTTGGGGAACGCCTTCCTTGCTTCAGTACCCACATTTCCCTCCTTATTTTCCTGCTTTATCCTGCTGCACTGACCTGAACTTTGTTTCCTTATTCTCTGTCACAGGGTCTCTCTGCACTGAAGATGCCCTGGGGCAGTGAGCTGTGGTCCTGCTGCTCCCCTCGCTGACACCAGCCAGGCACTCCTGCTGAAAGGATGGGTGTGAGCCATTAGAGGAGCACGTCCCCTGGCTGACTGGAGCAGGTGGAAGTGAAATGAATGATTAAATAAACACAGTGGCCACTGCACACCCTCCCTCCAATGTGTCCTATTTCGGATTTGATATCTGCTATCAATTGAGATTGAAGGTATTGATCCAGGCTGATTGCTGGAGACGATCAGTAAGTGGAGGGGTAATTGACTGTCATGTCTCTCATTGATTGGGCACCACAGTTCACAGCAGCCAACATTATTTTCAAGCACTTTGCAGCATCTCCTTTAATAAAGAAATACAGACTTTAAGTAACAGTGATTTATGTGCGCTGCCATTTAGAGGGTGGGTGAGGACACTCTTAGCCAACATGTCCTTGCCTTGAACAAACTGAAAGGTGACACCAGGAGAGTGCTGGAGCAGGAAAGCATGGATTTTGGTTTGCACGTTTGTCACTGTAAGCCAATACCCTGCTGTGGGACCATCCCACTCCTTGCTGCTTGGCTGCAGCAGATATTAACAGAGGGCCTCTAAGACAGCAGAGGCACTGCACATGGGCCATGGGCCAGGAGAGTGTGACCTCTTCTCTAGGTTGTTTGAAATGTTAAAGCAACAAATATTTTATACTATGTATTCTACCAGGGCTCATTAGCAGCTGATCCAGAAAAACTGTCCTGGGAGAAGAACAAATTGGGAAACATCCCAAGTTGCTGCAATCAAATCCACAAAAAGCTCGTATAAAATTTTTACATATAATCAGAAGGATGGAAAAATTACCTTATTCCTGGCTGTGCACTTCAGATTAATATAGATAAACATTATTCAATCTTAATACTTATGGTGACCATGAAACCTCTTTCTGTACTTACCAGGAACAGGCAGATAAAATGGCTTTTCTCCTGGAGGAGAGACTGGGTTAGCAGTCTGCAAATATGTCTACTGTTGGTTTTTAACAATTTGTACTACTTGACATTGCTGCCCCTCACCTGCAAGCTCTTTTGGGTAGGGACTGCTCCCTGTGAACAGAGGTCCAGTGAAATGAATGGGATTGAGTTGTTCAGTGAATGCTTGTACCTAAATACCTTAGTGAACCTGGCTGTGGAGTGGGTTCATGGATGAAGGTCCCAATTTTGACTCTACAAAACCCAGAACTGGTTACATTCCAGTCATGGCTAAAGCAAAGCAGGCTTCAGAGTTACTGTACATGCTGGTTTCCCACCTGAACATTGTTTACAAGCAGATTTGGAGGCTTTTTTGTGTTTGTCTCGGATTTCCCAATGTCTGGCAGCCTGTTGGGAGCTGCCAGATGTCCAGAGATGCTGACTTCGCGTGCTAAGCATGCACAAACTCTTTCACTGCAGGCTCAAAGCAAGCCCAGTGCCTCCAGCACCATGGGGTTGGCCACTCACGTGGTGTCTGGCCCTTTGAAGAGTGTGGAGGAAGCCCAGGAGATGCCAGGGATTCTGTCTACAGCCCGTCTCAGCAGCACAGCCAGCGTCAGTCGGTGTGATGCGTCCTGAAGTCCTTGTCCTAGTGGGCAGCACTATTTGTTCAAGTCATTTGAGCTTCAGGTGCAATATAGTGCTGGGAATACATATGCAGGAAGAAGCCAATGGTTTTTGTGAATGCACGTAAGCGTGAAGGCAACTCTGGCAGATCTGTGTCAGTGTGTAGCTGCTGTTCCTTGAGCGCTTGCTCTAAGCCCCAAAGTTGGCTTCTTCCTTACAAATGGGACTTAATGAGCTGCCCTTGACTTTACCCAGGTTTCTCGTTAATTTACTTCCCAGCTTTCAGGTGGTCAAACCCCATTTTGATGAGTTTTGGGCACTTCTCACCCACCACAGTTGCTAGGCTGAGTAGAGCTGTTCCTCACCTTGGGTTTCGGTCTGTTACACAGCTCAGCCCAACCTGCTTTTGGTTTGCTTTTTCTTGACCTTTTGGTGCTGCTGGTGAACCGAAACATCCATCTCTTGTGTTGAGGGCTGGGCTGACTGGGGAAGTCACTGAAGCCACAGAAATTTCACAGTGACAGGCGGCAGCCCTGAGGGCATCGCTCATGAGTCAGCCATGCCGCAGGGCAGCGAGGGCGCCTGAAGAGGTTTCTCATCCCACCCAAGTTTCCTTTCCTGGGAAGCAGGGTGGCTGTGCTGGGGTGCGTGGGCTGTGTGAGCTCCCAGAGAGTCAAACCCAAACTGAGCTGACGGAATAGCTGTAGTCTCAAGCACCCAGCAAAAACCTCCTGTGCTGGAGGCTTAAACTGCTGATTACACAGAGCTGGCTGGCCCTGGGTCACAGTCGAGGTGCTGGCTCAGACCATGGCTAAATGTGCAAGAGAAACAGAAAAAATGCTGTGCTAGATGGGGTCAATGCATCAGTCACTTCAGAGAGAGGTAAAACCTACAAACAGTAGCCATGTGTTGCTTACTCCCCCTCAATTTTTTCTGTTAATCCCAACAATCCTATACTGGTGGGTTTATGGAAGTGTAAGACTGGGATCCCCTCCGACCCCTCTTAAAATAACTTGTGTGAGGGCTCCACACATGCTTTTAGCGAGCAACTGCACTCTTTCCATTGCATCTGCTGAAGAGGGGATGATGAGAAGGAGGAAGGTTGTCTGAACCAGCAGTTAACACTGAAGGACAAAAAAACTAAGAAGTTCCAATGTCACAGCATTAATTTACACAAAATAAGAAGCATTTCTCCTTACAGAGTGGATATATTGCAGGAATATATGACAGGACAAGCAGGGCAAATGCATGCCACAGTGAAACAAGAGTTAAACAACATCAAATCATCCCTGTGATGGATCATTAAGGATGTGGAGTCTAAATGTGGGGTAAAATTACGGCATCGTGCAGATGCTCCTATACCAGCATCTTATTTTACATATTGCAAAGTATAGAGATAATTCCTAGTAGCAAATGCACACAAAGACCAACCCATCCCACAGTGAATGCACATTTGGATTGCTGGACAAGGTGTATTTTGAGGGGTGAGGGGGACTGAGTTGAACTGCTGCTGCCTGGGATTACAGCTACCTTCAGCTGGGAACAGGACTTGTCTCCCTGCAACCTCCCCATCTCAGCCCAGGCGTGTGTACAGAAGGGACAGATCAACAGGGAGTGAGAAGGGTTAAATAAATAACAGAGCCTGGACTAAATAGGTAAATGCTGAGGAGTTATCTTTTTGAACATGGATATATATTGTAAAAAAATTTAGGGCAACATTCCTCCTGCTAATTAGTGTTTCCTCGGTGCTGCAAAAACTACAGCTGTAGGAAGAATTCAGGAAAAGTAATCAGCAGCACAATTAAGCAATCTGCTATAATGACAGAGCACAACATTAGGGATAGAATAATCAGAAACATATATATTTTTCCTTCTTGATTTTCATTTCCCACCCAATGATTTGCTTTTGCAGGGTGTTTATAAAGGAATGCCTGACAGAAATGCCCATATTTGTCTGCTACAGCTTGTAGACCTCGCTCCAGTGAGGATACCCATGTTAATTCCTGCCAATCACAACTAATGATATTTTTGCTGTAATTTTTGGAAACCTAATGCTTGATCTGCTTTAATCCTAATTTTGCCACCCTGTCTCATATAAACTCCTTTAAGTTAGAGGGTCCAACTCCTTTAAGTGGAAGGTATCCAGACAAGAAATCCTGGTGCTGAGGTCCATTTTTTTCCTGCCAGCCATCCCACCCAAGGGCGCAGAGCAGGAAGATGCTTCATACCGTGTTTCTTCAACCTCCAGCTCCTGCTCAGGAGAGGAAAATGCCTACACCTGTGAGCAGACAGTGAGGGGAATGGGTTTGACCGGCTCCATCTGCACAAGCTGTTTTCCCAGAGCTCCCTCAGGCTATAGGAGCCCACAAGGAAGGTAAGCTCCTCTCCATGAAGGTGGTTTGGAAGGGAGAAGGGAAATATGGCCCTTGAGAGGGGGCTCCGATGCGTTTCAGCTCTCTGCCAGTCATGGATCAAGGCTGGTTGGAATGAAGCCACAGAAGAGAGGGAAGCTTGTGTGTTGCTGTGGGGAGGTAGGTCATCTTCTTGGGGTCTGCTTGGGGGGTTTACTGGCCACTGGGAGGGGGCTCTCATGAAAAGCTGAGACAGAGGCCATTTTGGTGGAGTCAGTAGTGATCTGTGTGCCCTGGTAGGCCACAGTCATTAACAGTGGGACTCTGAGTTTTGTGGTAGCATTTCCCAGGAGCTGACAATGTTGTTACTGGAGAAGGCCACCAGCCTTTCCCTGGGAGGTGGGAGCACTGCAGTGGTGTTGCAGGATCCTTCCAGGATGGTGAAGCAGGTGGGATTGCTGCTGGAAGGTGTATGGATGGAGCGCTCAGCATGTGCTCTGTTCAGCTGGGGTGTGTTGGTGCCCTGTTATCCTCCCACAAACATGGATTTCCTCCTGCTCATTCCCAGATGGAGCTTTTGCTTATTATTCCCCCATATGGAAAGAGTTGGCTAGTCCTGGAGGTTCTTAGAAGTGACTCAAGTTTGTAACCTCTGATATGAGGGAAGGCCTCAGGTGTTTGAATTTACATGTGGCTGCTAAAAACTTAGCTTCTATCAGAAATAAACTAGGAACTGTAAATATGTTACATTAAGGAATCTTTATAAATGCAATTCTCTGGTTTGCATCCTACATAACCTAATGAAATGACAACCATGAAGTCACATATTTTGAGAATTTAATTTTCATAATGAGATAAGTGCAGCTGGAAGCCCAGCACTTTTATAACCTGAAAAACTTCTATTTTTGCCTTAAGGGATAAGCTTGAGATAAAAACTTAAGGAAACACCTAACACTGAGGAGCCCAACACCTCCTCATGTGCAGGAAGATGTGAGTTCTACCTGCTTCAGGCACTAATGAAAAATCTTGGTGGCACTTAAATCAGTTTCTGGTATTTGTCTTAGTATGGCAAAAGATCGCATATCTTGGTGGCCAGATTCTTCTGTCACTAAAGCTGGTGAAAAATCACATTACCATGACTCCTTCCAGAGCTGTTGGATCAGAGCTGATATTATTCTGCATGTTCCCTTTCCATCTGGGACACTGGCTTGCAGAGAGCTGTTCCTCCTTTTCCCGTGTCCCCTTGTTAGTGGAAATCATTGGGAACACCAGGTCTGGGGAGCAGGGATGTGTCTCTGCTCAAAACTTGTTCAGGAAATCCCAAACCATGGAGGAATGCTGGGTTAATTTTTCATCTGAGTATCAGCTGAAAGTAATGTAAACCCCAAATTAATGCAGACAATGCCTAGTCTGGTCTGCAGGCCCTCTGTATTTTTGAATTCTTTTCTACTAAAACTCAATAAAAACATGGGGGTGGAAGGTGCTGCTGGGAATTTGCTTTTTGTTCTGCTTAAGTGCTGTATTTCTCAGCAGTCTTCAAGTTGCTCAGCATGAAGATATTGTTACATTAGAACTGCTGTGGGTTTAACACAATTCGGAATTTGCAGGCAAATGGATGTATTGTGTTGGGGCTTATCCACAAAGGACTGTGAAACTACAAATTACAACCCAGCTGCATTCTCTTATCTGCATTTTTTTCCCTCCATGTGCCTGTGAGTCCTCCCCTGTTCACAAGCAGAAGGTGGAAGGAGAAACTCAAGTGAGAAAAAGAGACATAGGCCTGAAGTCAGAAGGGACCCTGACCCTGGAGATCCTGCCCATGTCCGTGGATGCTTTCCGTTAGTGTCCGTAGTGCTTTCCATTAGCAGAGGATGTGATGCCTCTGGATTTAGTGTTTTTGTGATTGCCTGAGAACATTGTTTCTGTAATTCTCCCTAGAATCTGTGACAGATGGGGTAATAGTCAACACATCCACTCAATGCTTCTCTGATAAGGAGGAAGAAGGGGGCTACTGATTCTCTTGGATTGCTAAAAATGGAAGTAAAACAGAGGATCCACCCATGCTATGTTCTCAGCTGTTCTTCATCCTCATTCTTCCTCTTTGAAGGGAATAAAACCCCCAGTAGGTCCCTATGGGAGAGGTAGGAGGCACTTACACTCTAGAGTAGTTTGAGACAAGGCTTTAGCAGCTCTTGCTAGTCCTGGACAGGTTTTGCTGACCTTGTCCCTGTTACACAGCCAAGGCCAGGTAATGTACCAGAGCCCTGTGCCTCAAGCATGGACACCTGACTTGGGGACAACACTGGAACAACCAAGTCTGTCTGGGCAGAGGTGCTGCACCACAGAGACACAAGACAAGTTCTTGGCTTTCATTCTTCAAAGCAAAGGGCCACATTAGCTGATTAGATACTCTGATAGCTGAGTGATACTCTGCACACCTGCTAGCCAGTAATAGGCTGAAAACCCACTGACCCCACCATAATGTTGTTATGTTTATTTGCTTCCTTTCAAATGGCTGTTCCTATAAAGGATGCTGACAAATGGGACCTGAACTCATGCATTTAGTGGGCCAGGAAATAAATATATCAGAGAGACAGTACTTCTTTGGACTCTTCTGAGACTCGGGAGTTGCTGGCCATTCTGTTTGCTGGCTCAGTTTAAGCAGCAGAAATGTCCATGTGTTCTGTCAAAGCACTTTACTTGTGACAGGCAAAGTGCTGCCCTGAACTAGAAAACCATTCAGAGCAAATAAATGCATTAATTCAATGCAGAGTATCTTATATTTGATACACGCCACTTCCTAATCACTTTACTGAACATCTGGATTGCCTTGAGATGAAACCAGTGATGGCGTCATCTTCAATTTGAACATGGGATCCATTTTGGAAGGCTTTTTCCAGGAGAGCACCTCTTGGATCTGGGTGTGATTTAGGTTGGGTCCTACAAGTCTAATCCAGGGTTAATGCAATTAAGGGTTGCTTCACTGCTGAAGGAGGACAGAAAGCAGCACACAGGAGCCAGCTGGGCCCTTTGGTACTTGTGGTCCAAATTGTAGAATCGTATTGAAAAGTGCAGAGGTTACCAAGGAACAGGGATTTTTCATATGTCTGAAACAGGGTCTGTGCCCCTTTCTCTTAGGGCAGTACAGGTATGTTCTTGCAGAAGAAATGAGAATAATTAATTCTGACTGTTAACACAGTATGAGAGGGTGAAGTGAACCCCACTGTGCTGGTAAAAGTTGTAAAGGAACACAGAGGGTGCAGAGGCACTGCACTGGCTGCCCTGTGTGAGTGAGAGCAATGACTTAATGAACGAGAGATGCACTCGCATTGCAGCGACTCAGGCTCAGCTGAGCAACAGCAAGAACTACTTGCAACATCTTTTTGTCAACATCTGTTTGTCTCTGAGTTCATGAAAGTGGAACAAATCTCATTGATTTTTTTTTTTCCTTGCGTTGAAATTTTGCACAATTGTTTCTGTTATTTTGGCAGCCAAAATGATGCTGGAATGTTTCACCTTCTTTTTCCAAGTTTTTGAGCTGAGTTGTTCAGTTGAGGTTTGTCACATAAACCATGAGGTTTTACTTCTGCTGCTAGCCAAATTATAATCTTTATATCGTAAGCCTTTTGTTGTTTATTTCTTTTTCTTTAAAACTCCAGCTTCTGGAATCATGAGAATGCATGAAAATCTTGACTCCTGCTTTCTGTCATGTGTTTGTTTTCCCTTGAGTTTTTAGCACTGAGAACTGTGGAGAAACTTCTGTGTGTCATCTGAGAGATGAAAAATGGAATTCTTTTTCTTTTTCTTTTTTTTTTTTAATACCACTGGGATAATTTTCGGAAATTATGACTCATGATTTTCAATGTTTAGATTTGGCAATGCTGTAGCTCTCTGTGCTGCTTCCCCATGACCAGGAGTGTCGGAAGAAGCCATGTGGGGCTTGTCTCCACAGACAAGTTCCAGCACAGAGAGCCAGGGTGTGAATTCACAGTGCCCTAGTTAGGTTGCACAGATTCCCCGTGAGGATGCAGAGTGTGCAGTACCTGCCCTTCGGAAGCATTCTCAGGGCATGTCTCTGTAACATCCAGCACATGGTTCAGAGGCCCTAGAGCTCACACCAACCTGCTCCAGCTCATGGACTGAAGGCAGCAGGGCCATTCCAGGCTTCAAACTGCACTTATTGGCATGGACACAGCTCTGAGGTGATGCTGCTGTGGGGGCATTGAGCACCTCCCAGCAGTGCAGTGCTGTGTGGTTGTAGTGAGTGGGATACCTTTGGGTGTGCCAAGTGATGCTGAGCCTCCTCAGGTTCCCAGGGCTGGCTCCTCCTCCTCCTGGCACCCATCCCCTGTATCTGAAGGGGAAACTGAATAAGTCCATTTTCTGAGCCTGTTGGTGAGGACTTGTGGCTCTGGAGCCGGCCTTTCCACTCAGCAGAAGCAAATGTGCTCAGCAGCAGCCAAGGGCCATGTAGGGAAAGCAGTGACCCCTTTGCGACCTCTGGGGGCTTTGTGAGGCTTGTGTGACTTGGTTTAACACTGGAACTTACCTGTGGGTTCTCAACCTTTGGATTGCTAGGAGCATGGCTTGGCTCCTTAGAGTCACAGAATCACAAAAATGTTTCATTTACAGAATCACAGAATCAACAAGGTTGGAAAAGACCTTGGGAAAATGCTTGGGCACCCAGTGGGGAACACACTGGATGAGGATGAGGATGAGATGATGTTGAGGGAGCAGTTTGAAGTTTCTTTTGGCTGTCCCCATCAGCTGTAGAGAAAAGATGGAAAATGAGCCAGTAGGGTATACCTGGTAAAGGGGGACAAGGGGGTGGAGAAACCACTTCGGAATTATTCAGCCCCTGGTGAAGGAAAAGCTGTGGTAGCTGCAGGATACCCGCTGTACCCAAGGCCAAGTTTGAGCAGCTGCTGGGATAAAACCCAGGAGACAGAGATGTTGCTGCTAGAGCAGCTCCTCTGGCCAGGCCAGGTGCGAGGGAAGAAGCTGCTGTGGCTGCAGCACCTGGGAAGGGCGCTCTGCCATGGGGAAACCAGGATGCTGCAGGGTGCACCAGGGCGGAGGAAGGCTGGGAGCAGGCTGAGGTCTCTGCCCCTCAGGAAGCCGTGAGGGATTTGTGTGTTTTCCAAGGCAGCAGAGACAGGATGCTGAGGGGTGGGAGAGAGACAGATTTCCTTCTGCAGTGAATAGACTGGGGTGGGGGATGGCGGCTCTGATTTAACCCTTGCCTGTCCCTTTCATCTCCAAAATGTACTGATGGCTTAGGAAACCATTCCAAGAAACTGCAGAAATGAGAGGCACAGAAAGTACCGGGTTGTTGGCACCGGGGTGACGCTGTGAGTTTATTATCCCAGTTCTCTCGCCCCCAGGCGTGTCTCCCTGGCTCTGGCATTCCTTTTTACTTTGAAGTTTGTTTGTTCAGTGGCACTGGCATTGCTATGACCCATATGAACACCACTAATGCCAAGGGAGAGGCTTATGGGACATTACCTTGCGTCAGGTAGAAGCAGCTTGTGGGAGACAGCTGCAGGTTTGGGTGCTGTAACAATTTTTCAGCAGAAGCCTGAAAAAGATGGGATTTCATTTGTCTTTTACATCAAGGGTGGGGAAAAAATCGTAGGAGTAACTCCTGAAATGGTTTCCATTTTTGTTCAACAGTGAAGGCTTTTCTGCATCTCTTGTAAAGTCATTAATAGGATGATCTAGAGGAGTGGAGAAGTGGAAGAAAACCCAACTACCATCACCTCCCACTCCCACCAAGCCCTTGGAAATGCTGTGGAAACAGGACCTGCGTGAAGACCTTTAGGGCATAAGTACATGAAGCATTTGGGAGAGGTACCTGGAACACGGGAATCCAGAGAAAACTACTTTGTTTATTGCACCAGTCTCCCAGAGCTGTGGAGAGTCCACACGGCTGAAAGTTGGCAGCCAGGCTGCAGGTGTGGTGAAAGAGACATGTTTTCTAAACACACCAAATACTTATTGCTCCGGCCTTTTGTAGATAAAGATCAGCTCTGACTTTAAAAGAAATTATAGCAGAAGTGCTTGTATCTGGGAGGATGAATACCTGCTCCCAAGTTGGGCTTTGTAGAACTGAACTTCATAAACAAATTACTTGATGTGATTAACCAAGTCGGAGGGTTGAAGGAAATGTGCTTCTGACTCTGACAGTATCGGGGTAGAAGCTGTTACGTGTTGGCCAGAGAATTATCCTGTGTAGGAACAAACAGCCACAAGGTTCTTGGGTGTGAGGTTTCCCATTGAAACAGTATCTTCTCTCTGAAAAAAACCCACAGCAGAAAAAAATAACCCTCCTGAAAGCCTGAATTTTTTCTGAGATTCAAAACTGTCTTGACTCTGCAGGTGTTTGATGTGCAAGGATGGCAGAGAGCAGTTGTGAACCAAAAAGAGCCAAGAATTTGTAGGAAAACATCTGGTATCTAGACTGACCAGATAAAGAGTTTTCAGTATCTCTGAAAAGATTTCTGCCCTATGACTGTGCTAATTTCACTAGGAAAAACGGTCCCTGCACTAACCTCATTGAGTTTTATGAGTTTGAAGGTTGGAATACGCAGGTATTGGCCTACTTGTTCCTATGGTAAAGGTGACTTTAAAAAAAAAACAACCAAACTTAAATATAAAGCAAGGAAAAAAATGAATGTTTTGATGATGACATAGGCAAAAAAATATTGCAAAAACAAAATGAAAAACATTTAAAGCCTGAAATGGAGTGGCAGACAAGACAAGCTGACCTTCTTAGAGTCTGCTTCAAGAAACAAAAACATTTCTTCATGTCAAGCATGCTCTGCGTGAGCTGAGTTTGCTTGGTCTGAACCTGATGACAGTAGCTTTTGCTGCTTTTGACAAAACAAATAATGCAATGGGGATGATGGTTCTCTGTTAGGGCAGGTTTTTTTCTTTCTTCCAACTGGGATATCAGGTCCTTGCCTGGTATCCAAGCTCATTGACAAACTGGGCAAGGCTGGACAAGCCGTTTCACCCAGGATTAAAATCCCACCACAGCTGGGATGCGCAAGGGTTGAAGCAAATACTGCTTTGTGCTCTTTGGAAATTATTCACTTGGGATAAAAATATATGTTTAAGGGGAGATTTCAACCCTTTCTCAGGTGGTATTAGCTATGCTTTGGTGCTCACAGCAGTTGACAAGGAGCTGACAATGGGAGAATACGATGTGTTGTCCTGTTGTCTAAAAGCAGAAGGGTAGGTGGGAACCTTGCAGGCAGGTTTCTGCCTGCAGTGCTTCTGCTTTGCTACACCTGGCCTGTGGCAGGCAAACCTGGATTGCCCTGTGTGTCCTCACAAAGCTGGGCAGCACAGGGCTGAGGTCTCAGCAGCCACCAGTGTCACTGTGTGTCCCCTGTGAGCTGACAGCATGGGCAGAGGCAGCGCTGCGTGCAGAAATGCTCTGGAGGTGGGTGTGGGGAGAGGGAGGGTGGGGAGATGTGCTGGGACACGTGGGCTGTGCAGAGAGTGCAATGGGTGACTGGGACCATGAGTGCAGGTGACATCCCTCCCTACAATGAGCACTGTCCATCCCACCCGGTCCAGCCTCTGCCCCCAGGCTCCAGCCAAAGTTCCCACCCCATCCAATTGCTCCAATTAGTGCTGTGGGTTTTTTTTTTTCTTTATTAAGAAGGTGGCTCGAGACCTGCCTGTTTTTGAGTCCAGCTCCCTTTAATCTGTCCCTACCATGATTGAGGTTAACAGAGTTTCCTGCCCAGCAGCCTCTTTGGCAAATTAGAGAGAACCAGTGAGACACTGTCAATAAACTTCCCACTGTATAGATTTTGTCCAGCAGAGCCTGAATAAATTGGGTCATGCTGCCATATGTAATCCATGCACTTGAGGTTTGACCTAGCTCCTGTGCAAACCAGTGGGCAGGGATGTGTCTGGGAGCTGGACTGGAGCTCTGGCTGAGACAGCTGAATTTTGAAAGAGCTGGGGTGGAGCCATGCCCTTCATTTTTGCGGACCAGTTTCATTTGTACGGGAAGATGATTGATGTCTTCCCGCGGGAGCTTTTGTCTGTGCTGGAGTGTGTCTCGAACAACATTGCCAAGATACCTTGGGGCTGGGTTCGGTAATTATTTTGTGATTAGATACTGAAATCAAATAAATAAGTTAATCATTTTACAAGTTCAGAAGAAAATACATTTATTTAATCTGAAACTTCTTCACAATGGCAATGCATAACTCTGTCATCTTCTGCGTGGTGTTAGCCTCGGGTCAGATGATTTCCCACCAAACGATTTGCTAGCATCCCATGGCCCTGGTAATGCGAAGTCACCTGTTCAGAAGGAGGTAGGATTCTTGTCCTTCTCTCCTTTGGGCAGTTGATGTGAACCCTGCAAGTGGTGGTGATGGGCCAGTGTGGCTGCCACCAGTTGTCACAGTTCATATCGGCAGCACAGAAAAGATTAGTGCACTAACAGGGGAGACTCCTCTTTTGAAAAGAGGCTTTAAATGATGTCAAGAACCACCACAACGATATGGTTTTTACATAAATAATAATTAATTACATGTAAATCAGCCTTTTCCCCACCCCTTCCATTAGTATCATCTTTGCTAAGCTCTCTGTCTTGTTTCTGTCCGCTCACTCTGAGTAGTTGAATGGCAGCAGACATCATTTGCAATGCTAACGTCAGATACGGGTCAAAATGGACAAGGAAAACACAACCCGGGGTTTTATCAATGCAATAACAACCAGTTCTGTCTAGAGATGGCAGTGTACTGGGGTTTAACCTCTTCACTGCCACAGAGCCAGAAACAGCAGGAATTTACTTTTCTGGTTTCCTGTTCTGCTATTTCCAACTTATTTTCAGCCCTTTCCTTCTCCTGGCCACTCTCTTTTTCCCCTCCTCTCTCCCCTTTCTGGTGTTTACTTGAGCATCTGGTAGTGTTTATCTCCCAAGACACAGGACACTGTTGTTTTCATAGATATGTAACTAGCCTAAAAGCTTTAATCTTTGTTGATGTTGGACTTTTGGATTAAAAAATAGTCATAATAGTGGAAAAAGTTCAGATGAAATAATACTTCAGCATAGAACACTTTGGAGACAGCATCAACAGAAAACCCTTCACAGGGAAAGCTGCAATTACTGCATCTCCTTCACAGGCAATGCTGAACTTGTGGGGAGAGCAGGGCAGGGAGTGAGGAGACCAATTCCCTGAGATGAGACTGCTCGTCCCGCTGGAAGCTGAAAGTGTGGCATGTCCTCGTGGAGATTTCTGCATGTGCTCCTGCAGCAGGAGTTTAAGCAGACCCAGAAATGCCAACAAGATGTTAGAAATCTGTTTCCATCTCTGCTGGCTTCCAATGCTGCTTTCCAGGAAGGCAGGGAAGGAGCTGGTCTGGCCTTCAGCAGAGTCAGACTACACATGACCTGGGGTTTGTAGCCTCTATGGAGTACTGGAGGTCAGAGAAGGAGATGGTGTTTTGCATTTGGTCTCCTGCTCTAGAGAAGTACATTGGTTTTCTCTGAAAGCTTCAGAGATACTGCGATTGGGTTAATTAGAAATTGTCAAGATAGAGCAAGAAGTGTTGCTGTCATCAGAGAGATGTAGAAAGTGTTACAGAAATTGGGTAGCAAAAGGCAGGTAGGTGTCTGCTATCTGGAGAAGATCTTATTTGCTGCCTTCCCAGGGGACTAGGCACTGTCCCAAACCTGCAGCAAAGTCAGCTAGGCTGGAAGCAGACCTGCAAAATCCGGGTGGCTGCTGCTTTCCTAGCAAGAATATATTCAGTTGCTAATATTGTAAATGCTTGGTGGTATGTTTTTATAGCAATAGCATTTATGTAACTTAAGATTTTTATGTAATTTAAGATTTTAAACTAAATGTCTTAATTCAGGTGCTACATGCCCCACTTTCCACTCCTGCTCTCCTGCCGCATAAGGTGTAAACCTGACTGTAACCTCTCCCAACTTCTTGGGATAAAACATTTTTGGAAAACCCTCACTTTGGGAAGGCAGCGAGCCGATGAAAGGGAGCTTAGCAGTAATGAACCAGGCTAATAAATTACCTAATGTCACCTTAGGATAGGTCCGTGGCCGCCTGTCACACAGCAGCACATCAAGCTGGAGATGCACAGTCGGTCTCTCCTAACCTTTGTACCTCCTCCCGCTAACCAGGGAGCTGGTTCTGGAAAAGACCAGGCCTGTGGAGTCCTGCAAACTGAAGGGTAAAATATTAATAAGCCAAAGAGGAGCTGGAGGTGTCAGTGAGGCTCCTGCACAGCACAGCCATGGGGGAGAGTGCTGCTGATCTCCACACAAAGGGAATGGCAAACGGCTTCTCCGCAGAAAATTTCACCCGACCAATTTTTTTTGCATGCAAAAATGCAGATTCAGCAGCACCAAAACGGTCTGTGCACACATGCCAAACTTGTCATTTATAAAAACTCAAAAAAGCTCTGACAAATGCTGAAGCTGTTAGTTTTGACACTTCTGACATGAAACACTTTGATTTTTCATTTTGAAACTACTTTGTGTTCAAAATGTCCTTTAATTTTATTTTCAAGCAAGGGGGTGTGTGTCTTTTTTCTTATTCCCCCAAAAAAATGAAAATTGAAATGAAATCTTCGGATTGACTCAACATGAAATTGTTCTTGGATTTTTGATTTCACAAGGCTTTTTTTTTTTTCTTAGATGTGTTTGGCTTCAAGTCACTTCTTTTTCACCCCCAAAATTTGCCAGTTGGTTTATCAAGAACCACAGCGAACATCAGCCCCTTTGAAGGGGCGCAGCTGCCACAATAGAATATTTTTTTCGTGGCTGTCAGTTGCAGAAGAAGGGAAAAAAAAAAGGAGCCTTGCTTTTGCTTTCCAGGAGATTGAGTTCATTTTCTATCTGACAGGGATAAATAATAAACAGTATTTTTTTTTTTTTCTGCTGTGAGGGATTGTGTTACGTTATCTGTTTAAACATTCCGTTACATTTTAGTAATGTGAATAATGATTATTCCTGTGCTTCTGAGCTCTCTCTCTTGGCTCGGGCGCCGGAGGTTCAGGAGACACCTGGCATTGTTGACAGAGCGCTGAACTTGAACGCCTCTCACTGTGACAGGGCAAGCCCAAATATTTTGGGAAGAGTCCTTGTTATGTTACGACAGGGGTTGGTAGCACTGATGCTGGGGACGGGTTTTGCTTTAATACAGAGCTGATTATGCTTTATTATTCGGGGAACAGCGTGAACTTTGGCAGGCGGGCTGCTGGGAGAAGGAGGATTGCACTTGGGCACTTCTTATTTGTAGGATGTGCTGAAGGTCTTCCAAGAGATGCTGTCTCTCAGAAGAGGCCAGGATAGGAGGCCCCGAAAGATGTTTTTCTGTGGGTGAGAAAGTGGAAGAAATAAAGCTTTTTTCAAAATAATATAAATGTTTAATGTAGTCCCTACATGTAGACAAATACCTGGGGAAGAGCTTGTATTAAAATACCTTTTTAATCATATTTTCTATCCCTCAAGGTGGTGTTTGCTTCCCACAGCGTACATCTTCCCTCTTTTATTGGTTTCCTCTCCTGAAGTCAAGCTGCATCTTGGCAGTGCTTTGTGCATCTTCAGTACTGCTTGAGTGTCCAGCTCGTGGTGTTTAATCGGTCGTAGACTTTCAACAAGATTGGATGTCTTGTGGCGTTTGCCAATTCACGTACAGCACGTAATTATATTCAGGAAGCAATAGGAATTAAATGACATTAATTCCCATGAATATTCATTTAAGAATCTCGACCAAATTCAGGCAGATTAATAGTCCAACGCAAATACAATGGCTATTCATTGCCCCCACAGGAAAAGGAAATATGTATTGGCTGGCAGCTCAGGACAAATGGAAATGTGCTATAGAAAAGTTATCTCTGGGTGGCTTCTGGTTCAGTGGCGGCTGGAGGGACACCTCCAGGAGTAAAGAGGATTAGTGTGGGTATGGACGTGGGGAGCCTTTCCCAGCCACTGAGGAACCCAGAGGAGTCTGCGGTGAATCCAAGACTCATGTCTCTGCTCTGCCCATGCAAATCCAAACCAACTCTGACTGCAGTGGAGCTCCTCTGGACTCACAACAGAGCAAAATGTCATTTATTCTGTGCCTGACTCCTGCTGCCCTGTGTGTGGAGCCAGGCTCCAGCCTGCTCTGCCTGGATTGTGATGCTGCGGGGCAGCACAGCCATTTCTTTCCCTTACAAGCAGCACTAAGCTGGCTGTGCTACTCGCTGCCTGCTCTGCCACAGCCAGCCCAGCACCAGCCCTCAGGGTGGCTCCAGGGCAGTCCTGTCCTGCCAGGCACCTCCTGGCACATGGAAGCTCGGTTCTGCTCCAGCTTGTCCTCTCAGCGCAGGCCAGGACACGGCTTCTACTGTGGCCAGGGAAACTGGGAAAGTATAATAGCAAAAGTAGATGATGGATGCAAATGTGTTTGCAACTGAGGGATCAGAATCTGGGATGCTGGACTCCTTCCCCCCCACCCCCCAACAATATTTCATTAAAAAATATGTCTTGGTTTGGTTATAGCTCTCATTTGGGAGAACTTATAGTTTTCATTTGAGACTTTAGCTGTGTCACGTTATCTCTTTGTGGGACTTCCCCAACTGGAGAACAGATCCTGCTTCCACTAAAGCTGGTGCAAGTGTTGCCAAGAGCATTGGATTCAGCCCCTAGGCTGATGTTTATACCTTTTAAAATTCCCCTTCATAGGCAAGTTGACTCTTCCTGCCCTTGAAGTTCTCTTAGCAAAAGAAAGGTCCAGTTATTTTACCTTGCACATGTACCATGTGATGGGCAGAGCTGCATTTTCTACCTTTTTGAAGGTTATTTGTTGCCAGACTGATCTGACTTGCCCTGACTACACCCAAAACAAGGAAAAGTGGAAAGCAGCAACCACCATCTTGCCAAGAAGGGGTTTTGCCTCAAGCTTCAGTATGAGGGTATTCACAGGGCTGCTTCTGCTTGGGCTTGTTTGGAACAAAGTCAGATAATCATAAAACCAGGCTATAAATCCGATGTACATTTCTCTTTATGCCCACCAACTTTTTGGGGCAGTACATAGTGCATATCTCAACTTTTCATGTCTGATGTAAAAGGTAGAATAACAGCTGAGTACCCACACGGGCTTTGCTCCTACGCAGGAGTGCCAAGTGGGCCAGGAACCCGCCGTGCAGCCTGGTGATGTACTCTGCAAAGCCTCATAAACCAGTGACTAAAGCGGAAAGGACTCCAAGGCCTGGCTCCTGGGACATTGGAGGTGTGGCATTACAGTAGCTTGGAAAACATTCTGACTATATAACAAGTAACACCTATAATTACAGAGGTGTCATCACCTTCATAATTTTATTTTTTTATTATTTTTTTTTTTTTAGCTAACAAGCTGTAGTGGTAGCCTGTGTACATCCCTGCCAAAATCTGCCAAGCATTTGCTCTTGGGATGGTTCTGCTGGTGGTGGGAATATCAAACATCTTTCTCCAGGCACTTGTAAAACAATACAGCAGTAAACAATTCAAGTACAATTAGCAGCTACATCGGCGGAGGGGGAGGGAGAAGTCCCACCGCTGGTATTGTCTGTGGAATTAATCATGTTTTACAGAGTTGATATACTGGTTTGGATGTGTGAAGTTAAAAACAGGAGATGAAGAAGTAGCCAAAAAGCGTTTATTCAAGGATGAAATGTATAACAAGTACTTTTTTTTTAGCGGTATGGAGGTGAGTGTTTAAAAAATGCTTTTTTAACAGGTTTAGCTCTTTTTTCTTCCTACTAGAGAAACAGATGAACTAAAAAATATAACAAGACACGCTGAAAATGATGTTTGCTTTTAAAGCTGGTGGTCCCGCCGGTCAAACAAACCCCGGTGTCTCCTGCGGTACCCGGGGTGGAGGAGCGGGATGCTGAACGCTCCGCTCCCGGCTGTCGCCCGTTCCCGGCCCCGCAGCGCCCGGCAGCGGCCCCGAGCGCTCCCCGCCGGCCCGAGCGCACCGCTCCGGCAGCGGCGCGAACATCACCGCCGCAAATATTTATTTGTAGCGATTTTCCGCTCTTAATTATTTAAAACATAATGAATTAGACATAAGTACCTCGCTATTAGGGTAATTCCAGGTGTTAATTGCTGCCGGAGCGGCTCCCGCCGTTCCGCCGGGAGGTGGCGCCGCGGGCCCGGCGCTGCGGCCGGAGCCGCCGAAGCCAGGCGGGGGACGGGGACCGGGACCGGTACTAGGGGAGAGGCTGGGCCCGGCGCGGGGCTCCCGCGGGCGCGGTTCGCCCCGCGGTATCGGTCCTGGCAGTGTGTGTAACCATCGGCCCC
>VZTH01011893.1:0-12585 GCA_013397815.1 Aleadryas rufinucha | reverse complement strand
CAGTGCAGCGGTCAGTGCAGTGGGCAGGGATGGAGGCTCCAGCACAGGTCAGATCCATACAAAGTCCCACAGCGGCGGGACAGTGCCCGGGCTCTGCCTCCGGGCTCTCAGCAGCTTCCCAGGTGCTGCAGCAGCTGTGAGAGATCCTGACGGGACTGATCCCCGCTCCCCGAGCTGCTGGAGGCACGAGGGGCAGCGGGGACAGGCACAGCAGCACCGGGAGCTGGGGGGCAGAGCCGAGCGGGGGGGCTGCCAGCGCAGGTTGGACGCTCCAGCCCCTTCCCAGCCCATCTTCATCCTCACACCTGCCCGGAGCCCTGCTCCTCATGAGGGGCTTTCTCTCCGAGCCCTCTCTGAAAGCCCGGAGCTCTGCGGCGCTGGAGGGGAAGGATCTGATCCCAGTCACATTTGGAAGTGGTTTTGATTTCCCCAGAGAGGCTGCAGACGCAGATCTGAAGGGAGAGCAGTTAATGCTCAATTTAGCTCCGCGTGACCTAATTTGCCACCACTGATTCAGCGAGGGGGAAGCGAGGGAGGAGAAATCCTTGCACATGGACCTTGAGAGCCGGCACATTGTGGGGTGCAGAGGGAAGGGATGTGTCTGCAGCGGCACTGGGCAGGCAGAGCATGCCCAGTGACCATGAGCTGGGGACAAAAGGGGAGGGTGTCTCCAGGATTCCTCCACAGCTGGGCTCCAGTGCCAGTCTCCCTCTGGGGCCATGGCTAATGTGCACCTCCCCTGGGCCCTCTCCTGGGGAGGTTTCTGTGGGAGCATCCAGGGCTCACCTGCTCCATCCCCCTGTGAGTTGCTGTGCCTGTCATGTGCTCACATCCATCACTCCTTTTCCTGACCCACAAGGTGCCAGCAGTGCTTTAAAGGAGATTGTGTGAGTCGGGAAGGGATCTAAGGGAAGCTTTCTGTGCTGCACCCCGAGCTCATGAAGGTGAGCTGAACCTGCCTCCAGTTTGATACGATTTTTGAAAGGACCTGGGGAGTGGGGTGTCCAAAGGGGCTGGCCCTGGGAATGCCTGGGCACTGCAGGAGGGTGTCACTGCAGGTGGCCTCAGGGTCCCCCTTCTGGGGGATCATGTGCTGCCATTCCCACAGCCCCTGCAGGCCAGGGCAGCAGCCTCTCACTTATTCAGGAGCTGAGCGTTTACTGGGGGGATTTTCTGTCTGGGGACCACGTTTGCAAACTCAGTGCCCAGATGACACCACTGCCCACGGCGTTCTGTGCTTTGGTTCGGGGCATCTTCATGCACCCTTTGCCCTCTGGGACAGAAATCCCTGTGTGATGCTGTCCCTCGGTGCCACCTCCCCACTCGGGGAGCAAAGGCTCCTTCTGACCAGCAGTGTGTGCTGGGGTCTGGGTACAATTTGCCTCTGGGTTCAGCCCCAGCTTGACATCAGAGGTGACCCTGCTCAGTGCCCCATCCCCAGCTGCTCCTGGTGCTCCCACACCCCTGCATCTCCATTGCTGCTTCCCAGCCTTCCCAATGCCTCTGCTACCAACCTCCTCCATCCTCCCCTCCTCTTCCCAGCTGGACTCTCCCCCAGACCAAGTGCATATTTCTGATTAAAGGCAGAGCAGTGCATCCCTGCAGCCAGAGATTCCACTGCCCATTCCCTTCCAAAGGGCCCATTTCCAGCAGACTGTTACTCCAACACGCAATATGCATTTTTTTTATTTAAGAAAACAAGGACAAATGTTTGCTGATAAACACTTCAGGGCAGTGTGCCAACGAGCAGATCCTTCCATTCCTCCCAGAACTGTAAAACACCAGCCTGCTGCCAGCCACAGGGATGGGAATGTTTTTCTTTTCATACATAAAAGTGTCTTCCTGATGAATCCCCCTCTCGGTGGCCAGAGCTCAGGCAGCTCTGCCATGTGCTGATGCACACCGGGACCTCGTGGCTTGGGCAATATTTAACACTGACCAGACACAGGGAATATTGCTCCCTCCCTGCAGAATGTTGGCTGAAAATGCAGGGAAGTGCGTGACCCCCACGGCGTGGGCCCTGCTCTCTGTCCAGCTCTCCAGTGGCACATTGTCCCCAGAGGGGTGAAGGACACAGCTCCCTCCCTGCCCTGGCCCTGCCTGCGGTGCTGAGGCACCACTTGAGATAAATTAGGGACAATTGTGGTGGCCAACAGCAGAACTCCGGGCTCTCAGCAGCTTGTGGCAGTGCTGTGAAGGCCGTGTGACAAGTGCTGGTGCTTCCTGGTTTTACTCTTCCCAGTAGGGCTGTGAGGGGCTGGGTTACATCTGCTGGAACTAGAGATGGGGGACACTTTCCAGCAGGTTCTAACTCACAAATACAAGTTTGTCCCCAGAAGAAGCCACAGATCGCTGCTGGTCTCAGTGACAGAGCCCCTCCCAAAGTAACTCCCCAGTGTAAGCTCAAAAAATACCTTAAAATATTTTTAGAATATTACGAAGTGGTTATAACAGAGTCAGAAGCTTTACCTCTGTGAGGACCCACTTCCTTTTTCGGAGCCAATCTGCCCAGAAGCCGTTCTTCTGAAGCCTGTTCTGATCCTTTGTTTCCTGCAAGAGAGACAAAGTTGTGTGTGACAACGGGGAGCTCTGGAGATGCTCTGTGGGAGCAGGAAGGTCAGAGCAACCCCACACCCCGCTGTGAGCTGGCCCCTGATGGCTCCGGACAGAGCCAAGGGGCCACCCTGCCCAAGGTCGGGATCCTGGCCGTTATTTCTGCACAAATGTCCTAATTGCTGCCTTTTTAATTGCACTCGTAAAGAAGGGAGGTCCATCAGTCACTGGCTCCCCATTACAACAACAAAGAGCATCACAAACAAATCATTAACAGGCGTGAAAATGGCAGGTGATTAATTTAGTATGAGCATAAACACTCTCACATGACGTTATCACCAGCCTGACCTTCAGGAGGGGACATCAATAGTCTTAATTCAATAACATCTTCCCAATTAATCATTGCCAGGAGGCAGGAGGTGGATTTTGAGTGCTCAAGGCTAAAATGAGAAAACAATCAGGGCTGTCAAAGCAGCATGCAGGAATCCCATCTCACTCAGGGCATCCCATCTCAGGGACATCCCATCTCACTCAGGGCATCCCATCTCAGGGACACCCCGTCCCACCCAGGGACACCCCGTCCCACCAGGGACACCAGGCTGAGGCAGCACGGCAGCTCACACCCTGCCCAGGAGCTGAGCTCACCATCTGCCACCTGAACTAAAACCTGGCCCAGCCGGAGCTATTCCTTCCTCAGCCACCGGCAGATGCTGCCCCAGGAAATCACCTCCCGCTCCTCGGGCCACAGGAGTTCAGACTCCCCCGGGTAAGGTCTGGTGGGAGAGAGCAGAGATTCCACTTCCATAACCCCGAATCTGCTCTGTCTGAAGAGGTGGCCACATCCCAGGGGTAGAGAGGTGTCCTGGAGCTGGGGGTGCCGAGCCCTGGGCTCCCACGCTGGCCCGGCTCTGGTGAGGATCCCTGCACGGATCCCTGCCCTGCACAGCCTGGAGAGCCGGAGCTGCTTCTCCCCGTGGGAAATAATCCCTCCCTAAAGGCAAAATTGCCCCTATTTGGTTAATTAAGTGGGCACCAGGGAGAAAAAGAGGCAAAACAAAGGCAGACAAAGGCCAAACAGATGGAAGACAAGGAACACAGAGCCCTTTCAGGGGATGGGGGAGTGAGAAGCACCGACTGACTCCGCAGACAAGGTGTTCGGGCACGCACCGAGGCGGCGTGAAGAACACACAACAGCGTGAAGAAATGGATAATTACTTCCCCTGCACGGGGAGACACAGACTAATGAGGAGGAGGACAAAGGGCCTTTTATTTAGTTTTTGGCTGCTAGCTAACTCTGGTGAGCGCTTTCCCTGTGCCTCCCTGCTGCTTGCTGAGCCGTGCCGGGCTCCTGGGGCAGCGTCTGCTTCCACGTGTCCCACACGGAGCTGGGACACGCGGCGGCCACAGGTGCCTGGCCTCGGGCAGGGAGGTGATTCCAGCACGGGCTGTGCTTGGGACCTGAGCCTTCCCCGTGGGGAGCGGCTGCTCCTGCACCCCGTCCCACCCAGGGCAAAGGCTCAGCGCTGCCCACCCTCCCCAGCACACAGCACCTCGCTCCTGCCCCCGAGGGCCGCTGAGGGAGCTCCTCTGGCAGCCTCAGGCACCCCTCGGGCATCGCCGGACTCCCCAGGCTGCCCAGGGTCCTGCAGTGATGCCAGACAAGCTCCACACCACAGCTCCGGCCCCTGAGGGCAGATGGGGCACCGTCCCCGGGCTGAGGTGCTCACCAGCCTCCCATGCAAGCATGTACCACCTAACCAGGGACACCCGGGCAGGATGCTGACCCCCTCTGCCCGGCCCTGCAGGGGGATTTCGGCTGGGAGCAGAGCTGGCAGCCCCCGTGGCTCTGCAGGGCGCTGCCCACCGCCCCCAGAGGCACCCAGGGGCTCCAGCCCCCGGCTGGCACATCCCAGAGCTGCTCCTGGCACACGCACAGGAGCCGCGGGATGTGGGCTGTGGCACAGGAGCCGCGGGATGCGGGCTCAGGCAGCTCCCGATGTGCCTGTGCCCCCCCGTGTCCGTGTGACAACCGCAGCGCTCAGCCCGTCCCACGCACACAAACAATGGGATAGCGACGAGCACCAACTCGTGAGAGAGCATGAGAGGCAGCGAGGGAAAAATAAAAGCGGTTTGCAACAGGAGCACCAAAACCCATCCCTGTGAGGCCCTGAGCCTGCATAAATCACCCGGTGAGTGACAGAGCTGTCGCTGGGGCTGACAGGAGCGCAGCCCAGGAGCAGTTATCCCGGGCTCAGGTATCAATTACCATTGCTAATCCTGAAACGGAGCCCGGCTGATGCTAACAGGGGACCGGGAATTAAACCGTCACGAGTTAAAACATCAAGTGCCTCTTCTGGTTGTTTTCACCAGGAATGATGAGTTTGAAATGGCCAGAAATGCTGGGACATAAACGACACAACTGCCGCGAGATAAAAGGGGAAATCAGAAACATCAACTTTTGTCTCGGGTGGATCTGCTTGTAAATGGAAATAGAGGCATTTCCACCCCACATCCCACCCCACATCCCAGCCCTCCCTCCATCCCACCTCCCAGCCCACCTTCACCACCAGTGATGGAATGTTCTGCCTCTGTGGGCACGTCTGACTCCTCAGTACAGCCCCCTCAGGGAAGGAGCAGGCCTTCAGCTGGAGTCCGGGCTGGTCTCATCTGTACTTCTGGGGAGGGAGATGACTAATGGGGTCAGGGATCATCTGGTTGCTATTTTTAGGTGTTTTCTGGATTCCGACTTCAGTAGCACCGCAGAGCCCCCAGCTCCCTGCACCGCCTGCTTCCCGCCGGGATGTCTGAGGGGGATGAGGTGCCGAAGGAGCGCCAGACCCGCTGATTTATCGATTCCCCGACAAAAGAAATCACAGCTCCGCCCATTCCCTGCCATCCATTTCCTCCCTCCCCAGCCCTGGCTGCTCCGTTCCCCCTGGAGCTGCTGCACAGCCCTGGGCTGGACGGGAGCATCCTCTGCCCCTTCTCACCCCCCGCGGGAGGGGCTCCAGGGGCTGCAGGGGCAGTGAGTGGGCAGTGAATGGGCAGTGAGTGGGCAGAGGGGCTCCAGGGGCAGTGAGTGGGCAGGGGCAGGGGCTGCATGGACAGTGAGTGGGCAGGGACTCCAGGGGCAGTGAGTGGGCAGAGCCTGCACGGGCAGTGAGTGGGCAGGGGCTGCATGGACAGTGACTGGGCAGGGGCTGCATGGACAGTGAGTGGGCAGGGGCTGCACGTGCCCCCAGCATTTTGGGGCCGGGTGGTCGTGTTTTGAGGCAGGAGGAAGGGCCTTGGGCAGTGAGAGGTTTATGGATTTGCTGGATGAGTTCTTCCTCCAAAAAGAGATTTTTAACCCAAAGGTGAAGCTTTACCTGAAGAGAAACTGGAACAAGTGGCTTTTGAAGGTGTGGGAGGCTCAGAACAGCCGAGTGCGTCAGAGCAGGGATGAAAGGGGATCATAAATAAACCTGCACCCATGGCAGGTCCTCTCCTCCGTGTCTGCTTCCCACCAGCTCCGTCTTTCAGGAGTTACCACAGTCCTTCAGTGCCCCACCAGCAGCCCAGGAGGAGCAGGAGCCTGAGCCTGAGCCAGAGCCAGGAGGAGAAAACCAGAGTGACGTCCAGGATTTTAGCAGGAGGGAGAAAGCAACTGGAAAAGAACAGGCCGAGGGGGACCAGCACCCAAATCCAGAGCTCTTGGCCATCGGCAACGCTGGCAGCATGCCAGGCCATGAGGAATATTTTCCTTCCCTCTTGTGGGCAAAATCCCCTCCCAGGCGGCGCTGCTCGGCAGCTGCGGAGCGACTGCACAGTGACACCCGCAGGAGAGCCCCGAGCTGTCCCCATCGCAGGCTCCAGAGCCCCATCGGGAGCCGCTGCTCCCTCTGCTCCGGGGCAGAGCTGGCAGCAAAGCAGGAGGAGGCTGCGATTCCCGGGCACCCTGACAGGGAGAAGTTTTCACCAGCATTTATTTAACCTGCTGAGAGACGCCGGGTGAGCGGCAGGACAGCAGTGACCGTGTTCATCACACTTAACCTGGGCGGGGAGTGCGACGGCGCCGCAGAACCGGGAGAGCAAATTGGGGAGGGGGAGACATTTATTGTCATAAAGGGAAGTGAGTGACCAGTCACCCTGAGCGAGACTCCTCCCTCCACGTGCTGAGCGGGCAGAAGGAGCCCTGCCGTGGGGGGATGTGACACGTGGGGCCCAGCTCCGCCTGGCTTGGCCTGAGGGCATCGGCACCATCGGCTCCCGTGAGCCAGGACAGCGGTGATGCACGGAGGGGACACGTCCTGGTGCCCTCCTACAAGGATGGGTCAGTTGCCACCACAGAAGGGCATGAGGGGCTCCACCAGTGGGGAGCACAGCCCCATGAGAAATGTCCCCTGATCCCGTGTGATCTGCAGAATGGCAAAATCTTGGAGTCTTTGGGGCAGGAGCGTTCACAGACCATCTCCAGCCCTGCACCAGCCATGCACCAACACTGCCAGGGACAGGAGCAGAGCTGTGCCTACCCCTGTGCCAGCCCTTGGTTTGGGTATCAGTGCCACCTGACCCTGTCCTCTGTCCTGCCAGGGGTACAGATCAGCTCTGGTCCTCCCACGCCGCTGCCAATCCCCTGCCAGCCACAACCCAGGGATCTTAAAGAGGTGGAAATCTTTAAAAAAAAAAAAATCTATTGGCTCAGAAAAAACCTCTCATCTCACGTGTGAGAGTAAATTACCTTAAGGATTAAATCAAGAATAAATGAAAATGTTACTGTGAGCTGCCACGTGCCTGGAGCCTCTGCCTCAGGAGAGCAGGGTGAGTAATTCCGAGTACACAGCAGGATCCATCCACGGAGCCTCTGCATGGGTGACTCCTTATTAAAATCATTAAACAATCCCAGGTATTCAGGCAGCATCAAAGTGGTGTTTCCTTGCTGACACAAATACCTGCACTGTGCCAATTAGAGGAGCCGTGTCCTCTGCCCTGCAGATGGAATTTTGCCGGCAGGTTTTGTCCAATAATTATTATTTTGCAGCAGTTTATTTAAGCACTCGCTCCCCATAGCCAGCACGTCCAGTGACTCAATGGCACGGTGTTCACACCTCTTCAGGTACAGAAAAGGGTTTGAAAACAAGGCAAAGGCACACAGAAAGCAAAAGGAAAAGCCCTTGGCACTTACCTGCCACCCGTGTTTGTTATTCTGCAGCACGGGGCTCAGGGGGGCCAGGGGCTCACCACAAAGCAAGCACAGCACGCACTGTCCGGGTGGGGAAGGAAATCTGGAGGCAGTGAACTCAAAAACACATGAAACCTGTGAAATCCACATCATTTCCTCGCTGCAGTGCAGCGTTCCATCCTGACATTCCCTCCCCGGGAGGGACAGGGTGCCAGGAGTCTGCACAAACACCCGCCTGGGCCGTCGGTGGTTCGGCGTCCTGGGTTGCAGGGGCTGAGCTTTGTAGGGAATAAAAACCAATTCAGTGCACAACAGGGACTCAGGAGGTGTAATAATGGGATTCTACAAACAGGGAGATGTTCATTTAGAGAGCTGATTCACTCTCAAAATCCTTCCCTGGGAGGGTGGGCAGGCCCTGGCACAGGGTGCCCAGAGCAGCTGTGGCTGCCCCTGGATCCCTGGCAGTGTCCAAGGCCAGGCTGGACATTGGGGCTTGGAGCAGCCTGGGACAGTGGGAGGTGTCCCTGCCCATGGCAGGGGGTGGAATGAGGTGGGCTTTAATGTTCCTTCCAACCCAAACCATTCCATAATTCCATGAACATTCATCCTGTCGCTGCAGCCTCTGCTCTGCCTGGCAGCAGCTCACATACCTGGAACCAAAACATCACCAGGGGCTGAGGGAGTTACAGGCCAGAGAGTTTGTGTTTGTTCCTGGAAAATGGCTTTAAATTGTGATTAAAAATAGGCTAATGGAGCACAGATGGGATGACATGGATTCTGTGCTGGAAAATGTGTCAGTGTCTCCAAAACATCCCTGGTACTGCTCCCGCTCCCAGCAGGGGTGTGGATGGCTGGGGCAGCCAGAGGGCTGCAGGGCTATGGACAGGTAAGAGCCAGGGGAGCGGGGCCTGTGTGGAAAAAATTGCTTGAACAGAAAACTAAGGGACTGGAGATCCAATTTTTCATGAACACTTCCACCAAGGATCTCATCACTGCACGTGTTAATGTTTTCCACAGCGATCTGGAAAGGACAAAGAGCTCGAGAGTGCAGCCCAGTCCCCAGATGACACAGAGGGAAGTGGATTGAACCCAGAAAACCCATTGCACCTCCCAACAGCCAGGCCAGGGAGCTGGAGGACGAGCTTGTAGCTGAACATTCACTTCAATGAACAAGTTACTCAGCACCTGCCTTTCAGGAGAGCAAAGCCCGGCCCCCGGAGCTCGCGGTGGGGACAGCCAGGGTGGGAGGGAGTGAATTTGGAGGGAAAATCAATGTGAGGAGGAGCAAACTGGGTCAGGACCTGGTCCTGGGGCATGTGACTGCGGTGGGGATCCCGCTGGTGCCCAGCAAGGCCCAGTGCTGCCTCCTCGCTGAGGCAGAGATTTGACTCGCAGATCCCACCAGAACCGCTCCAGCCCGACCCTTGTGTTCTTCTCCCCAAGAGCTGCTTGGAAGCATCCGCGGCTCAAATCTTGGCAGAGAGCACCCTCCAGTGGGCACTGCGAGGCCGGTGGGGTCCCCACGCTGGCCACGGGGGGATGGATCCGGCATCCGCGCAGCAGGAGCGAGCCCTGCTGAGGGCTGTGAGGCAGCCGGAGCAGCTCCCGTCAGAAGCTGTCCCTGAGGAGCCACGCCTGGCTCACCTGCACGGCTGTGGGCTCCAGCCCAGCGCTGCCCGGGAGCCGGAGGTCTCGGAGCAGCAAGAGGCCCTTCTGCAAAAGCAGAGGATTTGGCTGCTGGCCACGGAGCCCCTTGGGGTTGGTGCAGCCAGTGACGCTGCTCTGGATTTACCGGCATCCAGGGATGCAGTGTGGGACAGGCAGTTGTGTGGGGCGGTGACCATCCCCGTTCCACCACCGCATGTTCGGTGAGAAGACGCGAGGCAGAGGCAGTGGGAGTCCTCAGGACAAATTGGGGAGAAGGTCAGGACCGCCTGTTGACCCTCGCCAGGGTCTGGGCACCGCCATGCCCTGAGCCCCTCCCCCAAGTGAGACTCACCCAAAGCCCCACAAAGCCCACCCGAGGTGTCCCCTCGGGGCACGCCGTGTCCCCCTGCTCGGAGGGGACGCTCTCTGCGGGCGGAGCGGAGCCGGAGCAGGAGCAGGGGAAGCGATGCTGGTGACATCTGGATGTAATCAGTGTTCGCAGAACTGGCCTCGCTCCTGCCCGGCCACTGGCCAGCGGAGCCCTTTCCCACGGGATGCCGAGCCCGTCGCTCCCCGCCAGGGTTTTGCACATCCGGAGCAGCAACTGCACCCCGGAGCAGCCCCGGGTCCCGGCTCTCCCCCGCCGAGGATCCGAGGTTCTCCAGTCCCACAGAGAACCACAACAATGCTCTGGCACTGCTTCTCCCAGGGATCGCTCCCTGGGGCCTGTCCACAGCTCCGGAGCCGTCACGGGGCTGTGGCTCCTCCTTTCCAGCCCTCCCACCCTGGCCAGCCCCACTCCTGATCGTCGGAGTAATGTGGTGACTTCATGGTGCAGCTTACTTCACATGGAAAGGGTCCTTGTCATTTTCTCACGCTAAATATTTGACAGAAGACTTCATGAAAACACAATCCATTTAGGAAAAAGAAGCCAGTTTAAGTTGCTAAGCGACCATATTTTTGTCATTTATTGAGGTAGTTGCACTACGTGATGGTTGTATGAATCCCTTGGCTCCCAGAGTCCGGATCTCGGCTCACACTCAATGGCAAGGTGTTCACACCTCTCCAGCTGCAGCAAAAAGTTTGGAAACGAGGTGAAGGCACACAGAAAGCAAAAGGAAAAGCCCCTGGCACTTACCTGGCTTTAAATCCTCCTTGCTAAGCCAGCCTCCAGACCTGGGCACTGCTGCCACAGCAAACCTGCGTCATGAGGCAGAGCAAGAGGAAAGCACCTCAAAACCAGACAAAAAATTGGATAAATTCCCATTTGGGCAGGGTTTCTTGCCCTTGCCCTGACCAGCAGGACGGTGCCCAAGTGGGTGTTGCGGCTGCTGGGGAGGACAGTTTAGACCTCGTGCCTGTATTTCAGAGCACACAGATCTGAGCTGAAAAAGCCACAGAACGGGCACATTGTCCATGCGCTCCCTCTCGGCTGGCGGCGGGAGAGGTCAGGGCTGGGAACGGGGAGGGAGCCGAGCCCTGATGGGCTCCAGATGCTCTCCTTACCCGGATGATGATTCACAACTGGGGCTGGCCGAGCCAAGAGAATCGGGCTGACTTCACCCTCCTCACGTCCTAGCGGGGTGTGACCCCATGCCTCAGTTTCCCCATCTATGCTGGGAACAGAGCCAGACACCAGCACTCCTCAGCTCCTTCTGCCTCGGTTGCATCCAGGCAGGTGGCAACCACCCCAGTCCCTCAGCCCAGGGAATGACACAAGGGAGAGCTCCGAGACTCCTGGAGGAGACCTCGTTCAGCTCTCTGCACAGAGAGCAGCTCAGGGCACCCATGAGCTGAATGGGGAAACGGAAAGGGAAAGGGAAAGGGAAAGGGAANTCCTTCCGGCTTACTGTATAGGGGAAAGGGAAAGGGAAAGGGAAAGGGAAAGGGAAAGGGAAAGGGAAAGGGAAAGGATAGTTGTCAGTGGAAGCAGCCCCGTGGAGTTGGGTTTGAATGCACAAACATTTACACAAACCCAAGCAGAGCAGGAATAATTCAGGAGTCCAGCAAGGTTCACCATGCAGGGAGAAATGGTGTCACAGGAAACTCCCAGTAGGAATTCTAGTCCTGCTCTGTCCCAGGCAACTGGAGCTGCCAGGGATGGGGTGCTGGGCCATCTGGATTGGAGGTTACACCCACCGCAGCTGCTCTTCTCTCAGCTTTTGCTGCGCCCTCCCTACAGCCAGGAGCCGTGCAGCCTGGAGCTCCCCGGGGCTGGGCAGCCAGGACATCCCCACTGCACCCTGGTGCCACCCTGGAGACACCCAAATATTTGCTTTAGCAGGAGCTGGAGCAGGGAGGACGGGGAGGGAGCAGCGGCTGGAGCAGGAACACCCCCGGGAAATGCAGGGGAAATGCAGGGGAAATGCGGGATTAGCGGCCTGTCCTGCCGCGGCTGCTGGGCACTGCCCGCCTCGAGGGACACTGAAACCCGGGGCAGGACTCGGGGAGGCCCCACAGGCCTCCGCCGCAGCTGGAGACAGCGCTGGAGGAGCCCGTGCCCTCGGGAATGGGAACGCGGCGGGGAAATGCCGGTACCGGAGGCTGCCCGTGCCCTCCGGTAAGAGGGCAGAGCCCGTGCCCCCGGTAAGAGGGCAGGGAAGAGCCGGCACTGGCAGGGGTGTCCGTGTCCTTCAGAATGGCATCGGGAGGGAAGGGCTGGCACCGAGGGGTGCCCGTGCCCCAGCCCGAGCGGCTCCAGCTCCGGGGGTCCGGCCCCAAGCAGCCCTCAGCGTCCCCGCAGCGTCCCCGCAGCGTCCCCGCAGCTCCTCCCGCCGGGGCCGGTCTCTCCCTCCCGAGTGCCGCCGTGCCCCGCCGCCGGCCCGAGCATCCCCGAGCGGGGCCGCTCCTCCCTCCCCCTCCTCCTCCTCCTCCTCCTCCTCCCACAGACCGGCTCCGAGCCCCGGCGCTGCGGCCGGACCACAGCCCTCGCAGCCGCGGGGCTCGACGGGGGGAACAGTGCCTGGCTGGGCTGAACCGAACCGGGCCGGGGGACAACCCGACCGGGGGGAAACAGAGCCGATCCGCCCCGAGCCGACCCGCCCCATGCCGTTCTACCGACGGAGCGTGGCAGTGCGGGTCCGGCCGGCGGGGCCGCTGACCGACCTGCGGGACACCTGCAGCCTGGCGGCTCTCGCCCTGCTGCGGCAGCTGGCCGAGCTCTGCGGCCACTCGGTCGCTCTCCTGGGGGACATCGAGGGCCACCTGCGGGCGCTGGCCCGTCG
>VZTH01011892.1:322650-396845 GCA_013397815.1 Aleadryas rufinucha | reverse complement strand
TAAAACTTAGAGCTTTGGGGGGGGTGGCAGTTCCAGTCGTGACTGGATGTCCGGCAATGAACACTGGAGCGGCTTTCTGGCGTGGTCCAAAGAAGCCTCACGTTGGGGCGCCATTTGTTGGGGTCCCGGCCGGTGTCCCTGACACCGGCCGGGCTGGCCCGACATTGCCGGGCGGTAAGAACGGAGAGGAGTCCGTGTAGGTTCCAGGAGAGCTTTATTCCATCAGAGGGGCTGATGTGAAAGAGAGGCTGTGCCCGGGCAGATTTTGCTTTTCCCAGGACACCAGCAGAGAATTCTGGGCAGGGGGGCGGGACATAGGCGGGGCCCCAGAACACAGGGAGAAGGGGGGCAGGGCGTTCTGCCAGCCAGGGGAACAGAACTGGGGGTCTGTCCCTTTGGGGAACCCTGTCATGGATCCTACACCTGACAACTGAAACAAGGCAAAAGCCACTTCTATCCTCAATAGCGGCGCTTACAAGAATCAGTCAAACTGTCAGCCTCACTTCAGTCCCTGGGAAAGTTTTACAGTAAGTTTTCCTATGTATGATTAAGAAGAAGGTGATTGAGAGCAGCCAGCATAGATTTACTAAGAATAAATCATGCCTGACCAAAATCATTGCATTCTGTGGAGTGACTGACACTGTGGGCATGGGAAAAGCAGTGGATGTTGTATGTCTTGACACTAGCAAGGCCTTTGATACAGACTCACATAGTCTCATTTTTACTGAACTGGCAAAATATGGGCCAAATAGGTGAAAAGTAGGGAGGCTGTACATATGGCTGGCCTGCTGGAGTGAAAGAGGTGTAATCACTGATGCAAAATTCATCTGGTGTCCAGTAACCAGTAGTATCACTCAGCAATCAGTACTGAAACACAGTTAAATGTTTATTTTAATGAACTGGAGGAAGGAATGGAGTGCCTATTTGGCAAGTTTGTGGACATTATCTAATTGATGGTGCTGGGGTAGCAGCAGTTGATCTTCCATCAGAGTGACCTGGACTAGCTAGAGGAGTTGAAATGCAAAATCTTGTATTCAGGATGGAAAATCACTTTTCAACAGTATAGGCTGGAGCCTGACTGTCTTAGGAAGACTGCTGAGTCTGTTTGCTCTGTTTGCCTCTATTGGCTGCTCTGGGATGCTCTGAGAGGTGCTCTGCCTATGCTCCCTGCTGTGCCACGCCCATGTTGATGTGCCGTGGCCCTGTTTGCCACGCTCCCTGGAGCCATTAAATCTCCCTGCGTTGCTCCTGGCACCACCCTGTCCCTGCCTGGTTGGCTGGTGAGCGCTTACAGGTTGTGATGAGGCTCAGGGCTGCTTCATGGGTGCCTGAATTTGGGATCCCCCGTCTAGAGCTTGATCTCACCCCCTGGACTTTCCTTCAGNAGCCAGGGGAACAGAACTGGGGGTCTGTCCCTTTGGGGAACCCTGTCATGGATCCTACACCTGACAACTGAAACAAGGCAAAAGCCACTTCTATCCTCAATAGCGGCGCTTACAAGAATCAGTCAAACTGTCAGCCTCACTTCAGTCCCTGGGAAAGTTTTACAGTAAGTTTTCCTATGTATGATTAAGAAGAAGGTGATTGAGAGCAGCCAGCATAGATTTACTAAGAATAAATCATGCCTGACCAAAATCATTGCATTCTGTGGAGTGACTGACACTGTGGGCATGGGAAAAGCAGTGGATGTTGTATGTCTTGACACTAGCAAGGCCTTTGATACAGACTCACATAGTCTCATTTTTACTGAACTGGCAAAATATGGGCCAAATAGGTGAAAAGTAGGGAGGCTGTACATATGGCTGGCCTGCTGGAGTGAAAGAGGTGTAATCACTGATGCAAAATTCATCTGGTGTCCAGTAACCAGTAGTATCACTCAGCAATCAGTACTGAAACACAGTTAAATGTTTATTTTAATGAACTGGAGGAAGGAATGGAGTGCCTATTTGGCAAGTTTGTGGACATTATCTAATTGATGGTGCTGGGGTAGCAGCAGTTGATCTTCCATCAGAGTGACCTGGACTAGCTAGAGGAGTTGAAATGCAAAATCTTGTATTCAGGATGGAAAATCACTTTTCAACAGTATAGGCTGGAGCCTGACTGTCTAGGAAGACAGCTGAGTCTGTTTGCTCTGTTTGCCTCTATTGGCTGCTCTGGGATGCTCTGAGAGGTGCTCTGCCTATGCTCCCTGCTGTGCC
Organism: Aleadryas rufinucha; assembly: GCA_013397815.1. Lineage (NCBI taxonomy): Eukaryota > Metazoa > Chordata > Aves > Passeriformes > Aleadryas > Aleadryas rufinucha. Next base: position 394,647 of record VZTH01011892.1, on the reverse strand, counting down.
ACGCCCATGTTGATGTGCCGTGGCCCTGTTTGCCACGCTCCCTGGAGCCATTAAATCTCCCTGCGTTGCTCCTGGCACCACCCTGTCCCTGCCTGGTTGGCTGGTGAGCTCTTACAGGTTGTGATGAGGCTCAGGGCTGCTTCATGGGTGCCTGAATTTGGGATCCCCCGTCTAGAGCTTGATCTCACCCCCTGGACTTTCCTTCAGTCACAGCCTCTTAAGCCCTCAACGATTGAAAGACAAGACTGTGCTGGATTCAGCCTTTAGCAACGTGATGTAAATACTTTTAGTAGGGAGTTGGACTGTGTGACTGTCAGTTTTTTGTCAGAACATAACTTTCAGTTTAATTTTAGTTCATTCGTAAGGAAGAACTTTTGAACAAGGAGATAGTTCTTCCTTTAGTTCTCATAATGTTACTGAGAGAAAGTGTTACCTCATTTTCCTGAGGTTGGTCTCGGTCTGTATTGGGGGATACTGGCTGTCATAGTGATTTTAACAAAGGATCAAACTATGTAGGTGCTTAATTTAAGACTATTTAGATATGAGGCATAAAATAACTTACTATTCAAGATAAATGTGTCAAACTTTTATTCATGAAAGTTTAAGTTCCACTGGTAATGGGACTTTTGTAAGAACTGAGTGTCTTTTTATCAATAATTCAAGTTGAAGAAAGGCTACACTTCTGAGTGTAACCATTTCCCCTTTTTATTTGCAGAAAGTATTGCACAACTAACTGTATTTATTGGACTTATGTTTGCTTTTAGAAATGTTTTTTATTGTATATGCTTTTTAGCATATATAAAATTTATTTACTCGGTGTGATTTTCCCCATGATATCTTATGGAATCTTTGATGTAATCAGTAGTTACAGAATTCTGTTCTCTACAGCTCAAAATTTGAAAATCACTACACTAAAGCACTTCAAATAAATGGATGCTGTCCACGTAGACATCTTAGAAGATGCTTAACAATATCAACTTGTTCTCCTGATAGCCTAGGAACACTAATGCTACGTACAGTTTCTTCCATGGAACAATTTTTATTCTGATTTAAAACAGTATTATCTGTCAGTTATTTGTTTCTTATCCAGTATATAACAACATATCTTCGCAAAATGCCCAGTATTCCTGCAATGTTCGAGTTGAGCTTCCTTTGGGTGACACATGGTATAACTTTTAATGTGCTGCTAGATTTACAGAAGTAGCTTTATTGTTTCTGTTTATATCACTTTTACTGAGGTTTTAGTTCTCTACTTGCAGTCTTGCAATTTTCAGTAATCAGCATTGAAAGGTTTAATCTGTAGCTATTGAATCACTTGAGCAGTGCTGCTTCCACGTTTAAGATCCCATTTTTGCTATTGCTTTTAGCCCAACTAGCAACAGTTGGGACTTCATACTGTGTTAGGTGCGGATCAGGGACTCCAGTACAATACGAAATTGAACTCTTTGCAAAGTGCTATCAAAAAAATAATTTGCTACATTTCCAAATTTATATGTAACTAAAACTTCTTCTGAAGTAAGGACATTGATCAGCATGGTTTCTGTCCATTCTGTCCACGAAGTTTATAGCAATACGATGTATGTGTTAAGCACAGAAACATTAACTAAAGCTAGGAGAACAATGATGTATTTCTCAGCAGCCAGAAGAAATGTAGAACTCTGTGATCTTTCTAAACAGTATAGTATATAATGAGAGAAAAGTTTTTTTCTTCAGAAGTCTCTTTAACAATTATAGATATGAGTTTAGTTAGGGGCTGTGCAGATTCCCTTTTCAGCATTTTTCAGGTCTACTTTTATCTGATGATTACACAGCAATTGGTGTGAAGTCTAGCCAAAGCTACAATATATCAGGATGGTACACCAGACACCCAAGAGAGGTGAGCCCTTCCTGAGGGATTTCCTCTTTAATTCAGCATCGATTGCATTGTGTTCCTATGGAAATTAAATTAAAATATGAAAGAATAAATAGGTCTTCCACAGCCTTTAAAGAAAACACAGAGATCATACATATTAGAAGATTCAGGTTCCTCTTTCTCTCATCTTTTTATTTTAACTGGTGTCAACATAAAGTGGAGTAATGAAATTTCAAAGTTGAATTGAATGCATTTCATTATTTGTTGCATGAACAGACACTTTGCGTTATGCTTCAAGTAAAACGGAAATAAGGAATTCTCAGTACGTCACTGGTAGTTAAAACACTGTCGTTTGTGGGAAATTGTTTTGTTGGATTTTTTTTGCAAGCCATGGTCTAGAATCCAATTTCATATCAAATTGTATTGCAACACAGAAATCTACTGTTTTATTCCAATGAACAATTTATGTGTTTGCTTTTCTGAATTACAGCTTGTTAACTGCAGCATATGCATTGCAAGATACAAAAGCACTTTTGGTAACACAGTTCTCTTGTCCAAATCCAGTAATCCAGTATGCAGTTTCTCTTTCCTGAGAAATTGCCTTTTCTCATTCTGTCTTCCATGGAGAAGATCTTTTTTCTTGTCTTGATTTCACAAAAACCAAAGAATGATTTTATTAATAGATTTTATTAAAAAAAGAGGAACAAACCTCTCAGAAATATAATATCATTGATTGATTATGTCTCTTTATTGGAAAAAGTCTAGAGGTTGCTGAGGCCTGCATTACTTGTTTTTGTTGGCAGGGTTCCCTGAAATAAGTCTTCACAATGAGTCTAGAATGTATTGTTCATGGATTGTGCCAGCATTCATTATTGTTTCTTAACAGGCTGTAAATCAGTACTTCATATTTTCTTCTATTTTTTTTTCCTTGCCTTGGTCATTCATCTGTGTTTTTTTTAATCTGTAGACTGCAGTAATGTCATTGCTGCAATTTGGTGACATGCTTTTTATCATTTACAAAACACAGCCTTTGTATAGTTATGTTTTGTGACACTATAACGACTTTATGTGACTATAAAAGATAATATCAGATTTTTATCAATAATATTAATATTAAGAAAATATTCTGGTTTACCAGAATTTTTGGGTTAGATGAGGACAGTAATGATTGAAACTTACCATTTGACTTTTTTTTTTAATATAGAAATGGTAATAATACCAATTAAACTCTACAGCATAAAAAAAAATCAAGGGAGTTCAGAAACTCTGTAGCTGTTTTAATACAGAAGATGAGGATTGCTGCTATAAATGAATTGAAAGTATCAAACCTGATAATTTTATTTTTTTGACTGGATGAACAAAATAATTCAGATTTTTCTCACAATTAATGGTGAACTGAAGGTTATAATGGAACCATGAAAAAGACTTCAGTATGCAGAAGATGCATATACATATGAGCATTGGACAAAATCAGTATTGTGGAGAAAGAGCAAAAGAATTTCTGGCATTTTATTTGAAAAAAAAAGGAGGAGGGAAAAAAAAAATAAAGTAGGTTGTTGTTGGTACAGACTCTCCAGACGGTGAACAGCAAAGAAAAATGAGTCAGGTAACTCTTATTTTGGAAATAGTGTCATTAAGTTAACAGAGATAGCTGAGACACCAGTGATGCTACTGTCAAAATGCTGCTGCTGTTTGTCACACTATTTTGAAAAAAAATTGGTTAGTTGCCTGCACATAGATCCTGTTGTGCCTTTGAGATGCAGTGATGCTGAGCTCATGGGAGATGTATGTTGAATTGGGAGCACAACATGCTGATATAGGTTAAAAGAGCCCTCACTGCATCCTCACTTTGGGTAATCTTGTATGCATCTGAGAGTATAAATGGGGTTTCATACTTTGCTATTCATATGTAGAGAAACTAGATTTTTCTGTGTTTCAAGACATTTTGTGATAGGTGACTTGTAATAAAAATTCTGTAGACCATATTATTTTTTTATTGACAGTCCTGTCTTTCATACTATTTTTTTGAAGATCAGGAAGATGCATGTGCTATGGCAGGCCTGCAAAAGCTAAAAATATTAATATTAGTTTATGTGTTCAGCATAGATATGACTGCATTCACCCCAGAGGCACAAAACCTAAATGGCTAAGCCAGGAACAGAGTGTAGATTGTTTCTGTAGTTGATGAAAAATACTGAGAATCAATCTATTCTAACACCCCAATCATGTTCTGAAGGTGTTTGTTTTTTTCCTCTCCTGATGAAAAAGTTGTCTAGGATGACTTTAACATTGAGTGCCTGCAACCATTAAGGAAAAACATGGACTATTTTGCCCTGGAAAGAAAACGGGGCTATTTCCAGCCTAAGTCTTATTACCTGTTTATTTACTCTGTATTCCCTGCTTTCATTACTTGCCCCATTTTCATGTCATAATGTCTTTACAGTATCAAGTGACTCAAGACATTGATGCCTGGCCACACTTCAACCACACTGCAAATTTCTGCTGTATGTTGGTGAAATATATGCAGATAACTTTTTTTTACATATCCATAAAGTATAGCCCTATTCTGTGGACAATACATTTTTTATGTCTACAGGATAGCAACTTGTGGGAAAATGGAAAATTTTCAGTTTTCCTGAGACTATATTTATTGCAGTCAATTGTCAAAATTATTCTTCTCTTACTTCTAATTTTTCTAATTAAATTTAGAAATGTAATTTTCAAATTAGAATTTTTCTAATATTCTTCTAATACAATACATTTAAAATGTACTTTTTGTTTACAAGATGGTTTTTATTATGTAAAGGTGACACTTGCATGTAATGCATTAATAGGGATGTTCATCCTAATTTTGAAAACGTTAGCAGTCCAGGACTATGCAAAACTATTTATTTTCACTAATTTAGAATTGCAATAACTGTGAATTTTATTTACGAAACAGATACTTGTATGTACAAATAGTTAAGATAGTGCTATATTTTGCAGTTGTAGTTGTGCTTTCATGATGGTCTGTGATACATTTCTAGTGTGGTTGTTGACTTGATGGAAACCTCTAAAGTTTTAAGACCTTAAGTTTCAAGGTTTTAAAAGTTTAGGAGTGGTTTGCTTTTTCACTGAAATGCAAACTTGTAACACCCAATTAATATACATTTATTGAATCTCTCAAAAAACAGTCATTCAAAGTGTAAAATTTTATACTGTGTTTAAGTGGGTTTTCATCACCAACTGAAAATACAATGAGAATGTATTAATGGAAAATTGTGATCTAGGGGTTTTTTCGATGGGAGTAGAAATATTGAGTCTGGATCCATGCCCAAGTAGCACTTTGAAGTCTTGAAGTCCATTGCAACCAAAATTGCATGTCAACTTTTCAACAGCTGGCTATTAAGATAAATAATAGATTAAAAAGCATAGTCAGAGGAAGTACATTAGTAGGAAAGAAAAGTTCAAAAAATAAGGTAATAGGAAAATAAAATATATTCCTCCCTTTTCAGAAATAGACTTCTAGTTTTCTCCCACCTTTTTCTAGTAACTGTTTGAAGGTGTATTTTATCTGTTCCATTCTACCTCATTAATACCATTTTTATGATGGTTAAGGGGTAAATAGAGACTAAGGGAAGATTAGCAAACCAGAGAAACTGAAGCAAGATACAATTCTCATACTATATAAATGTCAGTGGTTTCAAGCATTCCTAAATCTTCATTTAATTCTTTAGATTTTATTAAAAATTCATTCATTTGTCTAGCAGAGATTCTCCTATCTCATTTTACAGGTCACTTGGTATCTGGTAATGTTTACATGTTGTATATCATGTAACTACTGTATATATGCATACATACATACATACAAACATACATATATATGCATATTTAAGTAGAATATATATTTAATTACACTTAAAGACTGGAAGAGTAGACAGCAACAAATACCTGCTGTGTCTCCCACAAGACCATGCTGTTGCGATGTGCTCTAAGCACAGAAGAGCAAAGGGAACTAATTCTCTGCGATTAAAACGGATCAAACCCTGAAAAGTTCCAATATACTAAAAACATGTGATTAAAACCAAACGAGGTTAGATGTTGAGCCTAAAAAATTGATATATTTTATTTAATAGCAAGAGAGGCAAAGAGAGATAAAAGAAAGAAAGAAAGAAAGAAATAGAAAAACAGGTGGGGAGGGGGACGACAGGGAGAGTGACAGCAATTAAGTGGAAACTTATCACCCCTCCATGGGTCTGAACGACGTCTCATCGCTTCCCTCCATCTGGTCTTCTTCGTGCAGAGGATCCCCTACCAAAAAGTATAGAATCCAATGGATTAATATACATTTGGGCAGGTGGGAACGCCCAGCAGGCTCCCCTGAGGGGGACGGGTTTGATACTGTCCCTCCCAACACTGTAGATGCGTTGCATCGTGTTACTGCATCACATTCAGTGCTTTGCTGCAGGGTCTGGGGACCCCTTTCTGAGGGGCCTTTGAGGGGCTATGACACCCCTCTGCTGTCCCTCACGTGGATGTCCCGTAGATGTGGCTTTCCCGGGGTGGGGGCCCCGCAGCTGGGCCGGTCTGCACAGCAGAGGATGGGCGCTCACTGCCTCTGGCCAGAGGCTGTGTCACACCCCCAAAATCTCTCCTCCTCCCCCCTGAGGTGTGGGGGTCTGTGCGAGCCTGGCAGCAGACAAACCTGGCCCTCTGGCCNTAGGGGTTTTTTCGATGGGAGTAGAAATATTGAGTCTGGATCCATGCCCAAGTAGCACTTTGAAGTCTTGAAGTCCATTGCAATCAAAATTGCATGTCAACTTTTCAACAGCTGGCTATTAAGATAAATAATAGATTAAAAAGCATAGTCAGAGGAAGTACATTAGTAGGAAAGAAAAGTTCAAAAAATAAGGTAATAGGAAAATAAAATATATTCCTCCCTTTTCAGAAATAGACTTCTAGTTTTCTCCCACCTTTTTCTAGTAACTGTTTGAAGGTGTATTTTATCTGTTCCATTCTACCTCATTAATACCATTTTTATGATGGTTAAGGGGTAAATAGAGACTAAGGGAAGATTAGCAAACCAGAGAAACTGAAGCAAGATACAATTCTCATACTATATAAATGTCAGTGGTTTCAAGCATTCCTAAATCTTCATTTAATTCTTTAGATTTTATTAAAAATTCATTCATTTGTCTAGCAGAGATTCTCCTATCTCATTTTACAGGTCACTTGGTATCTGGTAATGTTTACATGTTGTATATCATGTAACTACTGTATATATGCATACATACATACATACAAACATACATATATATGCATATTTAAGTAGAATATATATTTAATTACACTTAAAGACTGGAAGAGTAGACAGCAACAAATACCTGCTGTGTCTCCCACAAGACCATGCTGTTGCGATGTGCTCTAAGCACAGAAGAGCAAAGGGAACTAATTCTCTGCGATTAAAACGGATCAAACCCTGAAAAGTTCCAATATACTAAAAACATGTGATTAAAACCAAACGAGGTTAGATGTTGAGCCTAAAAAATTGATATATTTTATTTAATAGCAAGAGAGGCAAAGAGAGATAAAAGAAAGAAAGAAAGAAAGAAATAGAAAAACAGGTGGGGAGGGGGACGACAGGGAGAGTGACAGCAATTAAGTGGAAACTTATCACCCCTCCATGGGTCTGAACGACGTCTCATCGCTTCCCTCCATCTGGTCTTCTTCGTGCAGAGGATCCCCTACCAAAAAGTATAGAATCCAATGGATTAATATACATTTGGGCAGGTGGGAACGCCCAGCAGCCTCTCCTGAGGGGGACGGGTTTGACACTGTCCCTCCCAACACTGTAGATGCGTTGCATCGTGTTACTGCATCACATTCAGTGCTTTGCTGCAGGGTCTGGGGACCCCTTTCTGAGGGGCCTTTGAGGGGCTATGACACCCCTCTGCTGTCCCTCACGTGGATGTCCCGTAGATGTGGCTTTCCCGGGGTGGGGGCCCCGCAGCTGGGCCGGTCTGCACAGCAGAGGATGGGCGCTCACTGCCTCTGGCCAGAGGCTGTGTCACACCCCCAAAATCTCTCCTCCTCCCCCCTGAGGTGTGGGGGTCTGTGCGAGCCTGGCAGCAGACAAACCTGGCCCTCTGGCCTGCACCCCAAAGGTGCTGGGCTGGGCCCTGCTGTGGATGTTCTTCCAGATGCTTTGAACAATGGTTTGAACAACAGCGTCACTTCCCTTATCTCAAGTTGCCTTAGGCGGTTTAAATCACAGTTCAGGGTATCAGTCAGGGGCCCATTCAGGGTGTGGTGGTACTCCATGCAGTTTTTGTTATACAATTTTCCTATAACAGGCAAAAGTCCTTCATTTAAGCCATAAACCATAACATTTCAGTCTCCGACACCTGTCTCTCATAACACTACCTGCACACTCAGCAACTAAGTTTTTGGAATATATTATAGAATGGTTTGGGTTAGAAGAGACCCTAAAGATCATTTACAACCCCCTTGCCATGGAGAGGGACACCTTCCACTAAACCAGGTTGCTCGAAGTTCTATCCAGCCTGGCCTTGAACACTTACATGGATGAGGCATCCACAGTTTTGCTAGGCAACCTGTTCCAGTGCATTACCACATGCACAGTAAAGAATTTCTTCCTAATATCTGTTTTAAACCCACTCTCTTTCAGTTTAAAGCCAATCCGCCTTGTGCTGTCACTACATGGCCTTGTAAACTCCAGCTTTCTTGTAGCCCTCCTTTAGGTACTGGAAGGTGTTGTAAGGTCTCCCCAGAGACTTCTCTTCTCTGGGCTAAACAACCTCAGCTCTCTCAGCCTGTCTTTATAGGAGAGGTGCTCCAGCCCACTGATCATCTTCACAGCCTCCTCTTGATTCACTCCAGCAGTTCCACATCCTTTTTTATATTAGGGCCCCCAGTGCTGGATGCAGCACTCCAGGTGGGGTCTCATGAATAGGGAGAAAAAAAAAAAAAAGAAGGAAAAGATGTACAATACAATGCAAGCAGAGAGTAGCAGACTTGAGAGTTTGATCTTCAGAGGTGATGGAGAATGAGAGGGGGATCCAGAGGAGGCTGCACAAATCATTGCAACACACTAAGCCACGGAGTTGTAGTCCAGCTGTCCGAGAGACAGAGTAGGTTCTGATGGGTATAAACATATTTCTGTGTCAGTGTCAGTTCTGAGTTCTCTTGTTGGAGGAATCCTAGGTTCTAGTGTCTATGGTAGTAAAATTTTCCTCCAGAAATAACTGTTTGTCAGCATAGGGGTATATGGTTTAAAGAAAAACTACAGAAAATCCTATACAGAATTACCTGAATATCCTGGTTCAATTATTGCTTTGTCACAGTATGTTTCAGAAGGGGGACATGTGTGCATGAAAACAGAAAGAATAGCATCTTGAGTGAATGGAATTTATGTATAATTGACAGCATATGCCATCAGTTACTGTAGCTGAATAATTTTGTAGCTTGGACATTTTCAAATGAGAGTTCTGTGGAGCTGATTTCTTATTTTGGAGCCTTTCATGTTATTAACTAGTGTGACAGAAGAAGCAATGAATCAATTATTTTTAGTTAAATATACTTTCATTTACATTTCAGTCTTTATATAAAGTATTTATAATGAACTAATTCGGGAAGATGTTATCATGCTCTTTTATTCATAATAAGAACATAAACATAGCAGTGAATATTATGGAAATGTTGTTTCAAGTTCTGTTCTCAAGGCTTGTGCATTTAGAATAACTCTGTAAAGCTTGCACATTGGGAGTTGGTCAAATTTTTTCACATATTTCGTTGGCTTTTTCTTTTTCCAAAACAAACCAATCATTCTCAGTTTAGTGTTGAGATTAAAGGCAAGCGATGAATGATGCAATATGTGTTAAAAGATGTACTTATTTTAGCTAAACCAGCACTGTATGGCATTTATGAATTTTGAATTTGAAGGCTTGGATTCTTCTAATGCTTTGCTTCATGAATAAGTGGGACTCCAGTCTGCATCAAGCATTAAACAGGGTGCTGAAAACTTATGGTATTTTTCTGTCACAGAAAAATCTTCCCTGTCCTTTATTTAAAAAATTTTAATGTAGCTTAGATTTTACTCCTGACAAGACTGAAAACTAACCCAGAATGCTTTTCAATTATTACATCAGTTGTTATTTGTATAGAACAATATTGGAATGGAAGATTAAAGTGTATATTTTCTTTGGATTGCTCCAGACTGAAAGTTCAAAATATTACTTATATGAAGATATCACTAATTTTATTCATGGCCTTATGATTATTATACATAAGTACAATGATTATTTCAAATAAATTCCGGATATCCTAGTCTAGGATGCCCCTTTTCCAGTAATTAGTGACCTGAAGCAGAAAAAAGGAGGCAGAGTGACTTGTTTGTCCACAGATGCCCCATGTAGTTGAAGTGCTAACATGTTATTTGCGCTTCCATTGTGTATGTTGGATACATGTTTTTTCTCCATTTATATGGAGAACAACATCTCTTTAATACTGTCAGTCATTTGTAATTGATGTTCAAACGCAGGGGCTGGTGTTGATCATGTTACTGCTATAACAGCATACACCTGGTGAAAACTTACTGGCTGGCTTGTTTTTCTTTAGAGGCGTGCTTATAGAATATTAACTTGCATGCATACCTTAGCACATCTGGGCTTTTTGGTCTTCTGTGAACCATTCCAGTACCTTGTTAAATCCATTAAATATATGGCAAGATACAGACGGATATTTGCAAACAAAATGAGGGTGTTTTATCATACTACAGGTATGCCAATTGCCTTATTATAAGCAGTCAACATAGTGTGAGACTCTGTAATTTTAACACAGATGCCAAAACAGTAATAAAAAGAGGAAAACCATATTTTAGAAACTGTTGCCTTCAAAAGCTTAGCTATAATTTAGATTACTTACAGGAAAAATGCTTTAACTTCTAAAACTACAGTGATGTTGGTTTGGAACTTTGTAATAAAGAAAAAGTCTGTTATCAGTTTTATTTTCTGAAGCAAAGAAGACTCTTAAAAAAAAATAGTAAATAATGTTTAAAAAGATCGTTGGCAAGTGCAGCATCACATGTTATAAAAATGCAGGCGTAACACATGAAAATAGAGTTTTGTTCTTTGTGTCTGAAAGTGCCAGATAAATCCTTAGTACATTAGGAGAGGAACTGGCAGAGGTGTAGAATTTTTATTCATTATTATTATTCTAGCTCTCAGTTTCTCTAAAATTGCAAATACATAATTAAAGTTTTATTTCTTTACATGTATTTAAAGGAATGGAGTTTGCATAAATTTGTTCATACTAGCTGTGGAGATGTTCATTGTACGTTTTATTCTTAGGAAAAAACTTTTCACGTTGTTAGTTTTGAATCTGTGGAACAGCTTCAAACTCATTCAGCAAGGTTTTGGTCCAGTATTGGTCACAAATCCAAAACATGGCACCACATGGGCTGCTCTGAAGAGGGTTGCCCCCTGCTAAGCCACACCCAGTATGATATATTTTTATTATATAAAAAGATACTGAGTTTCTGTGTGTTGCAGAAATCTGTGAGTAATGGAAAGGAAAAATAAAACCCAACCTATTTACTGACCCTTCTTACATGTGAGCCAAATTTTACATTTTTTTGGCCAGTCAGCCAGCCATGTACATGCTACAAAACTGGGCCCAGGAACTGTGCATGCTATAGACTGTGAGGGATGCAGAGTGATTGAGAAAGGAAGGAACCCCTAGGACACAGTGTCTTAGAGCTGTAACTAAGAACGTGAAAATGTCAGGCAAGTACAAAGACCTCATTCTACTCGGCAGCTTTTCGCACAAAATTTCTTTCATGGGCCAACAGTATATGAGGTTTCAAAGTTCCAAGATTTTAGGGAGCATATTTTATACCTTGAATTTAAATATAGTCTTCCCTTTTCCACATCATTCTCTTTATAATTGCAAAATTAATTTAACACAATGGGATTGTTAAATACATTGATCAGTTGCATTTATCAGGGCAGAGCAAACAAAATAGGCTGAAATGTTTTAACAGCTTATTCCCTCTATGACAGTAGTTCTGGTTACCCAGCTTTGAGTCATATACTCCTGCACCTTCCAATGCATAAATCATACTTGCTCTTTCAGTGAGCCATTCTGTGTGCCAATCCAATGGGATGCTAAGCTAGCAGAAGTCTGATTTGGGTCCAACACAATGAAGAATGGCATGGCCAGGAGCTGGCAAAGGTGGACTGACCCTTTTAATGTCAGCAGGCTGTTACGTTGGTATGTCTGTAGAAGAGTTTATTTAAGCCTTTTTTCTGTAGTATAGAAATGAGGAATAGAGGAATAGAGAATTAAGGAACTCTAAGGAATAGAGTTGACAGTAGTAGCCATACAAGGAGACAGCTGGATAAAAGGGTGAAATGACAGCCACTCTTAGGTGTCTGGGACAGCCAGGCTGCACAGTCACTCTGTGCAGTCAGGAGAGAGAGTGAGCGATCCCTCCAGAGAGTGATTTGAAGCATGTACATTAAAATTCTCTCTAGTATGCACATTATGATAAAAATCACTCTCTAAAGAAAACTACCTTTCTTTTGCTGATCCAGGGAGCTTGCGGAGACTAACCTCCGAACTTAAGTATTTTAAGAGTTGGCCTGTGTGATGCACTTCCCAATTTTACTGAAAAATTTCAAACTGAATAAAATTATATATCATTGGCAAAGAATAGAAAATGAGTATCTGATTAATATATTCGGGAGAATAAAGACTCTGATTGAGCTGGAAAATTGATACCCAAAAGCACAGACAAAGATTAAGAAATAGAATAATCTTAAAACACAAACTCTCCTTGCACCAAGTAGATGTAGTGAGATAATTAATTTTTCCAAAGCAATGCAGCCACAGGCCTTTCTTTACCTGAAGATATTGTTGGAGTCCTTTGACATCATTAACATTTTTGCTCTTTATCTACTGGATATTTAACCTAATAATAAACTTGTGTTGCTGTGAAAGGAAAGGTAGGACATGTTTGCCACTCTGCAGTCTTTTCGATGTGATTGACTGACAGGAGACTTAACTGAGCGCTCATAAAAAATGGTCTTTGATTCATGTGGTGTGTAAAATGCTTTAATTACCACTTAGTGGTAAAGGAGGGATGCTGAAATTGTCAGCATCTTTACTGATTTTGAGGAAAAAACCCACCCTATTATTTGCCCAGTAAAATATGGCAGAATAGTTTTAATAATTTCTTTATAACTTTCTTCATGTTTTTACACTTCCTGTGTTCTGTGCTTCAAAGACTTGCAAATCAAATATGTTGAAAAATAGTAGCAGTAATCAATAACTGTAAAAGGGAGGAGCCCTATGAAGCAAACTAAACTGTTTTGTGTGAAATGTGTGCAGTAAATTTTGCTTCCCTTTGGTTCATAGATACTGTCTTCCAATGAAGATTGGAATAAATTTGTTTATGTTAGCAGTCATATAACAGCCTTATTAAAATTAGTAGTTATAAGTGGTATAAGTGGGGTTTTATTTCAAATGAAGTTCAATTTAGTAAATTTTAGTAAAGTGAAAATCTAATCACAGGTACCAAAACCAAGGACTTTTGAGTCTTAATGCTATCGCTTTGGAAAAGACAGCTTAAATTCCTCTCTTTTGTTTTCTGTATGTAAAACTAGGAGAAAGTACTCATTTTCTACATCATCACAGATGTTCCAAATGTAATTAATGAGTATTTGATACACAGAACAACTTCATCAGAAAAAAAAAAACCAACACCTTCAAAATACATCAGCTGCAAAGATTCTGTGTTGTACCTGGGTCTGTGCCCCTGCACAGAGTATATTATTACAGCTTAGTCCAGACATTTGCCTTTAATATTTTTTATTTCTTTTATCAAAGCTTATCCTCTCCTTCCATGTCACTAAGTCATAATGCAGAATTAAGGGTCATGTAGCTTCAAACTTACTTTTCAATGCTCAGAATAATCAGCCACAGAAAAACTTCCAGGTCATATGAAAACCAGCTGTTCTCTGGTGGGCATCAGTCTCAAGCCAGGATGAGGCAGGTTGGTTCCTAAATTAATAAGAGCACTTAGCAGTTTCTCTTGGTTCTATGCATAGTCAGCAGAGAAGAACAGTTGTCTAATTTGGGTGAATTAGATTAATGTTGAGAGATCCATCATAGTGTTTACAGGATTTAAGTTAAATAGTTAAGCTATCATGCTAAGCCCTGTTTCACATAGGCCTTTAAGGTGGAAAGCAATGGCTATTATAGATCTTTCTTTACACATGAAACAAAACAGGCTTGAGCTTATTTCAAAAGTTTTGTATATTCTTTTACAACAATAGAAGAACAGTTCTAATGATGTCTTCAACCTTTAAAATACTTTAAAAATTTGTATTATTTATAAAACCATAACTGCTGATCTTTGCAACTTTTTTTTTTTTTTTAAATTCTTATCTTAATTTACTTAAATCCACAAATTTATCACTGTTTAGAAGTGTCATTGGGGCATGCTGGGGACGCATTTGAGAGGGGAATACTCTGGAGGTCTATACAGCTCTAGAAGCGTACAGGTCAAAAAAGCACAGTTTTATTTGCAGGGATTTTAGTTCTACCTGGTACCTGGGCAGTCAATTTTTTATTCTTTTGGAGTTAATTAAGTGATAATAATTAAACAACACTTTTAATTCCATTATCTGCTAATCTGCTCTCTGTCCTAGAATGCATATGAGTTTCCAGAATATGTGAATTTGAAATACATCAGATAATCAAAAATTAATGAATATGGCTTTTCTGGAACATTCTTACTCAAAATCACAGAAGATAGCAAATAGGTTACTGAATCCTGTACACTAAGACTGGAAGGGAACTGCAGAAATTACCTAGGCCTTTCCAGGATCCAAAAGAGAGCACTAAAAGTATGTGCTAGGAAGTGCTCACCTAATTTTAAATTCACAGTCTACTCAATGCTTTTGAGCATCTTCTGTATGGAAGGGTGATGCTGCGGTTTGGGATCTGCCCAGGGAAGCACAGCATCCTTCCTGAGGATGTCACAGTGGGTCGCCTCAGTTAGCTCGGGCTGGTTCTGCAGCTAGGCGAGCAAGTCCCCAAATGACCGGGTGGTCAGCGCGTCAGCAGAGGTAAAGAGGCATGAGAGGGGTTCCTCATATAGGTTCCAGCAGGTTTATTGGAGGGTTTAGGGACGAAGAACGGTTTGAGGGAAGGATCCCGAGGTTCTTATAGTGCAGGGAAAAGGGGTGGAGAAAACAATACGACAACCAATGGGGATAACAAGGAGGAGGGAATTAGAACAGGGAGCCAATGGGGTACCGAATACAGAAGAAATTTCTAGAATTTATGCATATTAAACAGGAGTCATGAATAAGCATGAACTCATGCATAAACTGGGTGTAAGGGGCTGATCTTTAGACCTTGGTGCCTGTCCACCAGGACTCTGGACTTTGGTCTGTGTCGCTGACCGCTTGGCCGCCCGGGGGCCAGGCGGGTGACAAGCTCGGTGCTCTGGTCACCGCAGCAAACAGGCCGGAGAGCAGCCATGAGCGTCGTGCCCTCACTCGAAGGGCAGGTCCGCACCCCCCGCCAGGGGCTGGCTGCAGTCGAATAACAAAGGAGTGACTGCGGAGGCGAAGGAGGCGAGAGGGACTCCTTGTTGCAGCAATCCAAGTCTTTATTCCCCAGCCCGGGGGCCGGGAGAACAGGGAGGCATGAAGGAAAAGCAACAAGGAGCCAGCCTGATGGAATGGCTCGATGGAGTGGAGCCCCGACTGACCGTTGCAGGGACAGTTATACAGGGTGCGGAGAATGGGAGGAACAAGGATACAACCAATAAGGAAATGATAAGGGATGACACATAAACAATAACATAATACAAGGGAAAGAAGTTATTTAAACTAAACAATTACAGGGGTAACAGAACTGAACTTTCCAGAACTCAATTACATAAGCAATAAAGGAAATACATAAATATAAGGGAAAGAACCAATCCACAACCGAATAACTCAGAACATACTAGACTGGGGGAGAGGTCCTTCAACAAGGGAGACACCCAGTGGGATGTGGCATAAACCTAGGTGCCACCCAGGGCATCGCCTTCCAACCCGCCCTCCTGGGCGGGGGAATCCATCCACTGGATGCCCTCATGCATACACACCACTACAGGTCTGCCTTTAAGGCAGCCACGTGCACCACAACAGAAGGGTTTTCTATTATCCTATTTGTCCTTACCATAAGTTAAACCTAATTCTTTCTGTTCTGACTGCACTAACAATAGAGAACAAATTATTGTGATTCAGATTTCTTATATTTCTGGAAATTGTTACTTCTACCAGAACTGCCGTCTTTCAGACATATGACCACAGTTTATTCATTTTTTCATTGTATTTTGTAGATTCAATAGACTTTTGCTGATTTGTTAATGAAAATACTCTGTGAAGCCATGTCATTGTCATGTTAGAGTGAAGATAGAGAGAATTTATTGTTTATTTCCTACTTTTTGCTTTTCTGGAAAAAAGGAAACTGTACTGCAGTCTACATGCATAATTGCTGGTCAATGCTTAGAAGTCCCCACTGAATTTGGACTTCAGTCTTAGATGCTATATGAATATATATTTCAGAAAAAAAACCCCAACCTTGATTCAAAGACTTCAAACAGATGACAAGACAGAAAGAGAAAACTAGGCACAGAACAGGGAAATAATGTGCTCTATGTTGTGTGTTGGGTCAGCAGCAGATTTAGGAAGTTGCAAGTGAGCTGGTCTGTTAAGCTGTTATGCACTCATACGAGGCAAAAGTGTTGCTTCCATTCTGCATCCGTTTTCAACAGATGGGATTGTCTTCTCCGATGAATAAATAGCAGGAAAGATATATAGAGCTGAGTTAATGTTACTGAGATAACCTTAACATCTGCCTTCACTTTTGACTTTCTCATAATATTTGAAGTGTACTGCAAAATTCAATATACTTTTGCTCTCTGGCTTGCTTTTTAAATTTCTTTTCTGAAGGTGCCAGTCAGAAGATGATGAACGGTGAACACTATGGAAGCAAAGGTTCTAAACCATCTTTAATATGAAACAAAATGTTCCACCAATCATTGTCCATGAGCAATTTTTAAGACATGAGAGCATTCTTCCTAGGAAGTAGAGAAGGCACAATAAAGTCATATGGTCTGTGGATAAAGTATTGTCAGATTGCTGCACAGAGCAGTGCAAGGATGAGTGCTGGAGGTGACTGAGGCAGATCTGAAGTCAGAGTGCTGAGTCATGAAATGGGACAGAGAAGAGAATGGAACCGCAGTCAGGATATGCAGGGAGTGGAAGCTGGAGGCAGCCCGTGGGTCTTTGGGGTTGTACTGAGCCCTGTCAAGAGTGAGCTTGAATCCTACAGGGACGTATTGCTATACTTCCTGGCACATGTGAGATTCATCTCTCTCTTGATTCCTGCAATGCATCAAACAAAATATCCTTACTGAAGCTCCATCTTTTACCATCTGCCCTGCTATTTTCTTTATTCTATGCTGCACTCTCAGGGAGATGCTGGCAGGATTTCACAGGAACATAGAGAAATTACTTCTCTGACCAGAGCTGAAAAGGAGAGGAAGAATTTTGAATTGTGTTGGAAAGGAGAGAACTGTCACATTAGCATAGAGTTACTGCAAGATACTGCAAGATAACTGCAAGTTACTGCAAGATACAATTTTACAGAAGATTTTTAAAATAACTTTTTTAAATAAAAACCTCAAAACAGAAATGGATGTATTTAATGAAAGTAGAATATTTATGCTGTTGTTCTTCCTACACAGCATTTTTCTCTCTTCAGTTCACAAGGAAAGCTGGCAAATTGTTTCATGGCAAATCACTTACTGTAGAAGATGCAGGAAAAGGAAACATGTCCTTCACTAATCCAAGCACATACTGTGTCAGGATAAATCCAAGAGGTTTTTCAGTCTTCTAGATGCGACTGAAGTGTCAAAGTAATAAATGTTTGTCAGAAGACTATTGCAGTTTTCTGAAGAGTAATTAACCTATTTTCCCTTAGAGATTACAATCATAGCCTTTTGCACAGTGGGCACCCTACTGCCAGGGCGCGGGGCGATGGTGAGTTGCCGCAGCCTTCCAGAAGGGTCCCCAGCCAGGAGAAGCCACTTCGGCGCAGAGGGGCTAGCTGAGGGCACAGCCACACACACACAGCCCGGTGTTACAGGGCACACGAACACAATCACGCTATGAAGAGTACAGCGGTGGCAGGCAATGAAGGAGGCGGGAGGGTTCCCCGTATGCGTGTCCTCCGCAGCTTTATTCCATCAAGCTGCTCGTGACAATGGCGCGGTGAAGGGGAGCAGGGACGGAGACGAACCGCCGACCCCCCTCCGTGTTCTGGCTAAGTACAGGGTTGCAAGGGGTGAGGGTATGGGGTGGTACATAGGTGGGGCTAGAGAGGGAGGGACTAAGGGGTAGGAGCCAATAGGGGTATAATTCAAAAGGAAATTTCCAGGTATGGGACATAAGGGTGGAGAATGCGGGCCCCGATCGCTGGCTGGTGAGGACTAGGGGGCTATTTCGGGCTTGGGGCCATCCCACCAGCGAGCCTTCTTCGCTGTGGGCTTTGCTGGCCCCTTTTCAGTATCCCTGTGGGATACAACACCCTATCTACTTCATTTTTATGTGGTTATCTTACTTTCTTCTTGTCTTAAAATAAGTACAGTATCAATACAAGCTTTAAGAGAATTGCTGTATTTTTCTTTATGTGCAGCTCTGTATTTGATAAGGGTGGAGTGATTTTTGCATTGGTATGAGTTTATACAACACTCAACATTTTCCATAGAAAGCGTAGGTGCTGTAAAAGGGTTAGCTATTATGATGGCAAAAATTTTAAAAAGTAGAAATTTTATGTCTTCACTTTGTTTCCTGTTTTAATTTTAAATTGAAGAAACCAGAAATCAAGATCATGGGAGATTTAAAAGGCCCCTGAAATGGCAGTCTTTTGCACAAAGGGTTGTCATGCTCATTGGAATCTAGAGTTGTGAATTTATTGAGTTGGTAAAAACACTGAAATCTGGCTTATTGAAGAGTGTTAGCAGTAAGATGTGGAGCAAACTAGCCATGTGCTTCTCCCCTGTGGCATGATAAAGACTATGAAGTTGAGCTCTTATCTACCAGATCTGGGCCGTGTCCTAGCAGAAACAGCCTGTAGTGGAAATACTGCCGGGCCATTATTCTGCAACTACTTAAAAAAATTATCTGTCTGAATTAATGAAATTTGTTATGCTTTTCTCCCATAATTTTTATGTGAGTTATTATTTTAAAATTCCAGTTCTGTGACCATGCGCTGCTACGAGAAAAAATGCTACAGAAAATTCTGATTTTTGCAGGTTACAAAAATTATAAAATTTTCAACAGTGTAATTTCTTGACACTGTACCTGCATTTTGAGAAGCTTTTTGTAGCTCTTATTTCATATAAAAGAAAATCCTTTCTCTCTAGAGAATACTAACCACTGGTTTTCATATGAAAAGTTGTTATTTTAGATACTTTCAGAACTCTTGATTCTGTGTAGCCGCAAAATATGGATTTGTTAATTCTTTTTCTTTTTCCCTCATGAAACAGACATCTCAAAGCAAGTCTTTAAATATGTACTAATGTTTCTTTAATTTTGTTAGAAACACTTCAGAAGTTTGGAGCATTGAAAATGTCTGTAAAGATGCTTTCTCATGGTTATGTCTTAAATCTTTCGCTGTTTGCATCTACAATGCATGTGGCAGAGGAATTCAAGCTAAAAAGAAGGCCATAGGTATTAGGAGTGCAGTTGAAGGAAATGTATCTGATAGTGTAAGGTGGTCATTTCGGATTGTTAATTGTTCATGCCCAGAAAGATATTTTCTATAAAAAGATGCTGTGAAGTGATTTCAAAAATTACAGAACTGTTTATTCAAAGCACATTTCTTTGTTTCAGTGTTTAGACACAGAGTTCCTCATAGATCTTCTTTCTTTTGAAAAACAGTTGTAAAAAGGAAGCTATCTTTTCCAATAGTAGGAATTTTCCTAGATGTAGAAGTGCAGGCATCACAGAAAAATACAGAGGCTGTGTTACTTTAATAGTATTAGCTTCTGTAAAATCTTGCAAAGGCAGAAAAGTTCAGGTCAATAAGCTATGGGCATACTGCAGCTCTTTGCATATTTTCACGTGCAGAGATTTATGTGCTGTTTGTCACAATCCTTTCTCTGCATAAACAAGTTACTCATAAATTACTCATTTCTTCTCCAGATCAAAAACTGATTGCTATGTCCAAATAATGCTACTGTTCCTGAGAAGGGTAGCATTACATTATTTAGGCACTGAATGAAGCCACTTTTGCTCTTAAAAGGACTGTCTCTCTCCTTATGTCATGGCTTCCAAGGGAAAGAAGGTTATTATTTGCAAGTGGCCCTCAATGCCAAAATACTGGTGAACTTATAAGAAATGAAAGTAAACACATTGATTTCATATCAAAACCATCAAATCAGACTTTCTAGTTTGTCTTTCCTTTTCCCTTTTTAGTATCGCTCCTTCTTTGTAGCCAAGATAGCTGAAATGGAAACTTTATAGTAAGTGGAATATGTTAGAATGTAGATTAGGTATTCTTACTTTTCTGTGTAGTGGATTGTTCAGTATCATTCAAATTCTGCTGTTAAGAGTAGGACCCTAAATTGTGGTTTGGTTTTTTGGTTTCAGTTTATCATATTCTGTACCTTAGTCAACCCAAAGTATGTTTTCATTCAGACTGAATTCCTCCTCATGTTGTGATTTGTGGGAACTGAAGACAATTACAGGAATGATGGAGATAAAATAAATGCAAACATAATGTAAGTAACAATTCTACTGATAAAACTGATTCTTATATGTTTTGCCTTTCAAGTTCATACATAAGACTTCACATTTTTCCCTCCCCTTGGATAACTTTTCGGTATGTTGTAGCACAGCAAATTTCTAAATCCTCAGTGGATGTTTAAAATTAGTCGAATACGGACTGCAATAACCTAAGGACTGTCTAACCCTCAACACCTGTTTTGGCTCTCGTTCTGTAACTGATCACTGAATAGTGTGCATTTGGAGAGTTAAACCACGAAATGTGACAATTCTTAGTAGTAAGGTTCAGAAGATCAAATAATTGGGTTTGCAACCAATTATCTCTAGGTGCTTTTTTTTAGAATCAGGATGACACTGGCAGCTGAATCAGAGTAGTCCTTGAAGCCTACGCGAGCATGGTACTGCTTGAAGTATCATATGCATGAAGATCATGTAAAGCTAGCAGTGATTTTCATCCCAGTCCTTCCATCCCTGCTTGCAGACTCGGTCACTTCATTTGGCTTCATGAAAAAAAGACTAAATCGGGTTTCTATTAATTTTTTAGTTCTAACCAGGGCCTCTCTGCCTGGATTAGATTTTGTTTGACATCTTCCAGACTCTGTAATACAAGAAATGTTATTGAGCATGGTATCTTGGATCAAGCAGAATGGAAAGCTTGATAAAGAACATTTAGAAATATCAATTTTACCTTCACACACTTGAAAGAATGAAAAATATGTACGTGATTGAACAGCTTAGTTCTGGATCATGTTTAGCACAGGCATAGAAGTTCTGAAGCTTGAAAAAGCAACTCTGCAGTCATCTGTACTGTTTTCAGTAGAAGCCTATTTATTCTGTATTCAGCATATCTTGTTCATAATAATTTATTAGGCAAATGCTAGCCATATTATTTTCCACTTTGATTATAGGTTTGTAGTAAAGTTGAATGCAATAAGTGTTATGTGGACATACAGTTGTTTCTCAACTATAGAAAAGATTAATGAAATAAAAAAGCTTAGAAAGAAAATCCATACTCTGCTTTAATAGGTATTCCATTTAAATATGTATACATGATACAGTTTGAAAGCACTGTTTGCATCTTAAAAGCATGGTTTGAACATTTACGATATACTGTTTTCTGCTCATGCATTTCAGAGTGCCATTCCTTTATATTAAATAATAGTTGAGAATCTGCTTTGGTTAGGCTCTGTCTACCTCCAGCTGTTCAGAAGTATTGCAAAAATATGAAACATGCCTGGCTTTTTTCTTGTATGAAGTGTTTAGATTTTAAGAAATGCATTGCGTTGGTGGATGCCAATGCATTTGCATGTTTTTAAATTATAAATAAGTGGTCTGTCATCAAGCAACACTTTAGTAAAATATGCAGAAAGCTACACAGCTCAGGTGTTAAACATGTGCTTCCATAAATGTATACAGTGACAGACTGCTATTGGAAAAAACAGAAAACAGCTCTTTGCCTCTGATTCCCTTTCTTTAAATTTCACTATTTTTCTGTTTATTTGCCATCTCACAATAGTCCACAGAGTCTGGGGAGCCATAAATTGTCCTGTAAGAGAAAGAATATGGTAGAAAAGAGCTCTCAGGTACTGCTTTCCCCTGTCTGTGCAGGCATGCTTGTAATGCTACTATATCCTGTAGCAATTGGTTTCTATTAGAAAACTGCAACTTGTGTCTTCCATTTTGACATTTTCTCTTGAGAACATGAAGCTTTTTTTAATTCCCTTTAGATTTCTGTAATTCTTTTTTTACTTGTCTGCAGGGGGCAAATACATGGGAAGGAGAGGTTTGTATCATCAAGTTGTTCCTCTTAAACTCTTTCCTTTATCCTAACTCCAAACAAAAATACCTGCTGTCATATATTGCATTTGATTGCAGAATGATTGTTGTTACAAAAAATACAGAATAATATTTAAAAAAGAATTGACACCAGCGCTGTTCAAATTACATCAGGGATTCCATAACAGGTTGCTGTAAATGGTTTACATTAATTTTGCACTATTTTTAGAAATTTCTTGATTTCAACTCTAAGAAATTCAGAGGGGCTGAAGATTTTACCAGTATATTAACTGATATACAATCATTTTTGGAAATGCTCAGCTTACATTAACTACTGTATTGGTGGAAGTCTGCATCACCTTGAAAATGAAAAAACAGACCATTTACTTGAAGAAAGGATTTTTTTAAAACTTACACTCCAGAAATTTGCCTCTTTAAAATACTAATGGTCATCTCGATTGTCATGCTATGTTACTCCTAATGTATCTGGAAATGTAGTCTGTTTTATAGCTTCTGAAGATAATAACTAATGGTGATGTCTCTGTCTTCCCTATACTCTACTGTAATTTTTAATGGCTCAATTATTGCTTTACTTCTTGCTCTGCTGAAAACATAGAACATATTATTTTCTGAAATGCAGCAAATACCATTGGTTTCTCATGCACTTCACTTTATTCTGCCTGAAACAGAATTATTTTAATTCAGCTTTTTCATTTTTTTCCTTAAGTATAAAAATATTTTTCTGTAATAGATTTCTAATGCAATAAAAATACCTCTACATAATTTTATTTTTACAATCTGCATTTCTTAAATTTAAAAGTACTATACTTTCCTTCTTAATTCCCAATGTAGAAGTATAAAGACTAATTGATTTCCTATGCCACCTGATGCCATCGACATTTAATTTAAGTAGCTCCTGGTTTTACCTGAGGTGGGTTGAATTTGGCTTAAGGAGTTTCAGGTTAAACATTCTAATTAAAATTAACTCTCAAGAACTCACTTTTGAAAAGTTTCACCTTTTGTAGACATTATTTTAAAATCTTCTCCTTAAATTGCATAGGTGGGCCACCTCCTCTGAAATCCATCTAGTTCTGGGGAAAATAAGAAAAAGGACAAAAAAAAGTGAAATCACAGCCAAATAAAATACTGTTTCCCGTACCAAAAAATCTTTATAAATTATATTCTGTCATAATCTTTGCTGTACTAACTTTTCATTAACTCTTCATCTCTTAGTTCTCAGAAAGACTCCTACTTTCAATTAATAGATTATAAATCAAATTATGTATCAACCTCTAGAAATTACATATTAGTTACATTAAATAGCTGTATCATCAGCCTAGAATTTTTTAAAAATTGGAAAAACATAATTGAGAGTTATTATTTTTTCACTTTAATGATAAGCTTTTTTGTGCCTCAAATATTAGTGGAAAGATTAAGACTGGATAGTTTGTGTAGTCAGGGAAAAAGTTCTAGTTCATGGCTGCTCACAATGTTTCTTGTCAGTGAGTAAATGTGTCACAGGAGCTTTATTTTCTCTGTCTTTTCCTGTAGAACTGTCGACTTAATTCTGTCATCCAAAGTGCTCTGCACACAGATACGAAATGTCTTGCAGAGAAACCATGTGACAGTCTTCTTGGATTGTATTCCCTCTAGAGAAAACCTTTCAACACCAAATTGTTTGTAATGCCATATGAAAATGCTTGGATTTTCAGTGAAAATAGAAACTGAAAAAAGAGCATATTTGACTTGAGTTATTAATTCAAAAGGCAGACGTACAACAGTCCTGACGAAATGAATTCTCTCTGTGACATGCCAGCTGAGTTCAGTCTCAACTCGCTTCATACCTTCTATTCTCCGATACAGTGGCCTCCAAAGTTCAGTGGTATCTTTGATTTATGTAAAGTGCCTGAAGAAATGTTATTTTAGCCTTTTGCAATGACTAGCACAGAGACCACTTTTTAGCCAAATTATGAAAGACGTAAGTGAAAAAAAATGTACTCAAGGAATTGCATATTTTTTGTTTAATGCCCACTACAATGTGTATCATCATTGAAAGTGGCAATAACTTTAATATAGTGGGTTTGTGACTTAATCACTGCTATGTGCTGTGTGTATTTTCCCTGTAACTTTTCTCTGAAAAAAACCAAATTCCACATTGATAGGAGAGATCAGGAATTTTGGTATTTAAATCTGTAGTCAAAGAGTGTAGCAAAATAGATTTTTTTTAAAATGAATATGCCAATTTTAAATTTTGTCAAAATAATTCCTATTGTCCATGCCACAATAATAGAGAAGGGGAAGAAAAAATAGAAGGGGAGAAAAACATTTCTGAAACTAAAGACAAAAGACTCAGCTTTGTATCACTCACATGAGAAGTTCAAAAGTCATCTGAGCCTAATTATAGCCAAGATCTTAAAACAGGTCCTGTCTGAAAAATAAATCATTGCAGACTCCCTTGCACATTATTACATTGAGTGTCTCTCTGCATAAATAATTCAGTCCTCTGTGGTTGGAGGCAATGTATAGTGAATTCTTTTTCTATTCTGTAGCTGAGAAAGTGCATATACAGTGTAAGTCATTGCTTCATGTTTTTGCTTTGCTCTAAAGAGTTTCAGTCAGAAAGGTCAAGACTTATCATGGATTAAAGACATTTTTGGAGAGAACAGTTCAGTACAGTTTTGAATCTATCCTGAGATAGACTAGCTTGTATGGTTTTTACCATATGCAGACACATATAAAAATAAAGCTTTGCCTTGGGAGAGAAACCTGTAGCCTGATGAAGTTGCATTGATTAGGAACATACAGACAGTTTGTCAGCTGAACAAGTGTGCTGCCAAATCACTTCTGCCCTACTAATTATAACACAGGTTTTTATGTAGTCTATTAGGAGTGTGGCCAAATTCTAGAACAAAATGCATGAGTGACCATATTGGTCAGCTGGTTAGGTCTCACACAGAATTGGAATTTTAGGAAAGCATGCTGTCTTATAGTGTCATTTGGATAATATAAGCAATGTCTTGGCTGTCTGGGGTTTTTTTGGCTGCCTAGCGTACAAAACTGTATATTGATTTTCACAAATCTCTACAGTTTCAGTGCCATGTGAACATTAAAACATTCCATTTGACACTCATACTCTTCAAGAGTAGGAAAGTAATAGAAGGTGTATTTTTAAAGAGTATTTGTCTCTTAAAATGTAGTTAGTACTTTTCCACAACACCTATCATATTTGTAATAATCCCATCTGATTTCAAAATCAGGCACAGGCTGAAGTATTTTATTACCAGGAATTAAGTGAAGATAAATATTAGAGGTTTATTTTTCATTTGATTGTTTCTGTTTGTTTGTTTGTTGTTTGTCTTTTTTTTTGTTCCTGTTCTAAAAGACAACAAAGTAGAAATTCTGCCAGTCGAGAGTGAAACACCACCAAGCAAAATTCTTGCTATTCATTAAATCTTCAAGTTCCTGACAAACTGTGCTGAGGCTTAGTAACACAATCGTGAATGCAAAATAGTGGGAACCTGAGCAGGACCATCTTGTGAGAGTGTGCTGCTAACACTTGTTACAGTTGCACGTGCCTGAAGTCAGTTTAGCAGTGCTGTAGCCATTCTGTCAGTAGTTGTCTAGTCTTAAAAATTAGTCTTTAAACAAAACATCCAAACAGAAGACCAACAAAATACACTCTTATTTATTGTTTGGCATTGTTTTGCCTTCAGTGAAGTGAAAGCAATCAGTGGCCATATCTTCGTTCTTATGTGTTTGTCAATAGTTACTTCTTTTCCCTTGTCCTTTTTAAAACTGAAAAAGAACCCCAAATCTTCTTTTCTCACCAGATACAGAAAGCCATAAAATATTGAAATTTGAGGTTAACTTTTGGGTACAGACATAGTAGCATTTGTTAGATGCTAATTTTTGTTTATGTAGAATTGCCATGTCCCTTCTGGATGGTTAATGAGGTCTTGTGAGAATTGCAAATAAGATCTTCATTATTATATTATCCATTATGACGCCCGTCTTGATCACAGGGACTCAACTGATGATTTTACTGCTGTGTCTAGTCAGGTGCTCTTCACAGTTACATTACACTGTGCCCAAAAATGAGCATGAGCCAAATTAATGCTGGATTTGTAGAAATTTGCTCAGTGTCTTCTGAAGAGAACTATCAAAAATAAACTATTGTTATCTTCCATTATATCATAGTAATGGAGAGAAACTTGTCAAAGGTATTTTTTCTGAATCTTTTCTTTCTGAAATTTTAATCCCATTCCTCCCTACAGTGATATCAGAAATATATTTAATGTATTTTTATACCAAAAGCAAGTTTGGTATTTATCATAAAGACAGAAGAGTGTTTCTTCTGAAAACTAAGTTTGAAAAATCAGATGATCTGGCAATTTACATGAATGAATTTCTAAATGAATATACTTACTTCATGATACCTTTAATTTTTAAATGATCTTTTTATCATTACTCCTTTAATTTGTCATGTTATCATCTCAATTTTTCTTTGATTGTTTTAATAGAAACTTTTGCATAGGTAAAAGTAGCTGCAAATTGGTGGATTTCTATTTTTCTTTCAGAATTATGAATACATGTAGATGAAGGGAAAACAAGATCAGAAGCATTTATAATAATAAATAATATATTTATTATATGATTTATTTATATTTTATAATATAATTTTATAATAATATATTTTGGTAGCTAAGAATAATAGAATTTAGAAATCCAAATTAAAAAGTGAGACATCAACTGTTGTTCCTTCTTTGACTGTTGTCTGCCTTGCATTTATCTTTATACCTCCACATGGCTTCAATAAGTATGTTAAAAAAAAATCAGGAACGATTCATGTATGTCTCTAATTTAGGTTCTCAGTAAAGTATCTTAGTAGAGTGATGTTCAGTACATATCTCTGAGACATTACTATTTGATTTTAGTTTGAAACTACATTATAAACTTTAATTTAACATTTTTAGACATATTATAACCACATAAATGGCCCATGGTTTTGAAGCATGACTGCACTATATTTTCACTGAAATAATCTCAAGGAGAATGTTTCAGGTTTGCCTGGCTTATGTTTAACGTAAAGAAAACAATTAAATATGTATCCATTTTCCCCCAGAATTGCAAGGCTATAGATGCTTTCTTCCTCAATAGCAACTATTAATATTTTTAGAGGACGTTAAGTCTGAAATCAATAGAAAAGCTTAGAGACACACAAGGGAGAGCTAATGACAAAGAAAGACTTGTATCAGAAGGCAGTTTGAAAGGCTGCAGGGAGACCTCCTGCAAGTGCTTTGACATGAGAAGGTGTTTGTGCTAGCATAGATGTGTGATCTCAGCAAACCGAAGAGAGGCTTTCTGTTTTAAATACTAGGGTTATGGTTATCTCCTCTTAGTCAGACCATCAAAGCAAGCAGAGAAAAAGGGACCTAGAGACTGAGTTTTAATCTCTGATGATTCTTAGGGGTGGCACCAAGACCTCCTCAAGTTTGAATATAGCAGTTTTGAATTACAGATTCCCTGTTAGTCCTTATATTTATATTTTCTTCTGATAGTCTAACATCTTGCATAATGAGCACAATACTTCACAATGTAAAGAAAAAAAATGTTAGTTCACCAGTCTTTTGCAGTTAAAAAAAAGAAAAGACACACTAAACTTCTTTTTTCTTCCTTTTCCTTTCTTTCTCCTGACCTATTTTATCCAGTTCTGACAGGACAGGAACTTTGAAAGACTTCTATGCCTTGTGGTTTTAAAGAAAAAGGTGAAATCTTTCCCTCCATTGTTGGAATGAACTGATCTTGGTCACCAGTATAGGCTGTAATAAAGTATAGCACTACATTTTTTTACTTCCCATCTTCCATTATATGATATTATTTTCCTGATGACAAAAGGGAAAAGAAGCTGACAGCATTCTGAAGTCTTTTCACTGCTTGAAGTGCATGTGCAGCTAAGCTGTCTGAGGCTCAGGTGCAGCAAGAGTCCAAATTCTCTCTCTGTTTGCTGCCAGCTTAGGTAGAAAATGTTATTTTCCCCAAGTCAGAGTTGAATTGAGTGCTTTTGAGATCATTTGTTATGCCTCTTAGTATAAGCAATTAAATTTGTTAAAGTTGTGGCAGGATAACTGAGAGCAGAGATTTGCCAGTTCTCTGGAAATTGAAATATGCTCTTACACAACATAGAATAAGCCTCATGAGAACAATAGTTCAATATTCTTCATGAT
Source organism: Aleadryas rufinucha (assembly GCA_013397815.1). Classification (NCBI taxonomy): domain Eukaryota; kingdom Metazoa; phylum Chordata; class Aves; order Passeriformes; genus Aleadryas; species Aleadryas rufinucha. The sequence continues at coordinate 365,944 of VZTH01011892.1, read as the reverse complement.
TTTTGATAGGAATGTTTATAAGATAGTCTAGATGAGCAGGAGAAGTTGTGGAGAAGACACAGTCTGATAGCAACCAGTCAGATAAACTTATATATTTAATAAACCTGCAGACAACTCAATTATTTGGAAGCTTGGATGTAATGAATACTTTGTGTCCGTGTTTATAAAGAGCAGACCAGCCACTCAATGGACAAAATTATGCAGCTTAAACTTAACTAATTGTACTGCGTTGCACTTAGAAATAGACTGTGTATTTCCCTGGCATAATTTAAGAAATAATCAAGGATATTGTAATTAGCATTCATTCAGTCCCTCCAAGTGGATACTCTGAATAATTTTTAAAATTATGTTTTCTCGAGAATGTGGACTGAAAAAATATGCAGTATGGTGAGATAAAATGCATATAACAAGTAATTCAGCTAGAAAATCTCTTTTTACCATTTCTTTGGAATTTAAGGGAAAAAATAAAATTAAAGTTGTTCAAATGTTAGTATAGCTCATTTTTCAGACTAAAAAAATGGTAGTTGTGAATAAAACTATTCCATCAGTGCTCAAACAGTAGCATTTAGGGGGTAAAACTGATTAAGTGTAGAGGGAATACTAAAATGCAACAAAAAATCCTCACCACTTCCCTGAAAATGCAAACATATGCATACATGCAATTCCAAAAGCTTTCTCAGTTAAACATAAGAGAACTGTTTCCATATTTTTGGTTTAGATGCAAGATTTTTATTCTATTCTGTGCTTTGTGTTCCCTTCTAGGTACTCTCATCTTTGGGAATATGAAACCCTGCAACTAAATTCAGTACATAAAATGAAGAATAGAAATCCCATTTGAAATTAAATTTGATTTCATAAATGCAACATACTCTTGAATCACACAGAATCACACAATGGCTGAGGTTGGAAGGAACCTCTGGAGATCATCTTGTTCAATCTCCCTTTCCAAGTAGAGCTAGCTAGCAGGAGGTACTTGCCCATGACCATGTCTAGAGGAGTCCAAGGAGAGAGACTCCATGGCCTCTCTGGGCTCTGGGCTACCTCAGTAGTAAAGTAGTGTTTCCTGAGGTTTCATTCGATATCAGCTGTATCTCAGTTTGTGCCCATTGCATCTCATCCTTTTACTGTGCACCACTACTTGGAAGACTCTGGCTCCAGCTTTTTTATACCCTCCTTTTATCTACTTGTATGCACTAATAAGGTTCCCTTGAGTCTTCTTTTCTTAAGGCTGAGCAGTTCAAGCTCTTTCAGCCTTTCCTCATATGTTAAGTGTTCCAATCCCTCAGTTATCTTAGTGGATCTTCACTGGATTGTCTCCAGTGTGTCCATGTCTCTCTTGTACTGGGGAACCCAGGTGCGGGCTGAGTAATGAGGTAGAATCATTTCCCTCAACCTACTGGCAACATCTCTCCAATGCAGCCCAGCCTACCATTCACCTTTTGTGCCAGTGCATGTTGCTGGTTTTTGTTCAGCCTGGTCTCCACCAGGACCCTCTGGCTTTTTTCTGCCAGGCTGCTTTCTAGCTGAGTGGCCCCCAGCATATACTGGTGCATAGGGTTATTCCTCCTCAGGTGCAGGACTTCGCATTTCACAGATTCACAGAATCACAGAACCTGTCAGGTTGGAAGAGACCACAGTGAGTCATCTGGTCCAGCCTCCCTGCTCAAGCAGGGTCATCCTAGAGCACATGGCACAGGATTGCATCCAGATGGTTCTTGAATATTTCCAGTGAGGGAGACTCCACAACCTCTTTGAACAACCTGCTCCAGTGTGTGGAGCTTCATGAGGTTCCTGTCACCCATTTTTTCAGCCTGTCAAGGTGCCTATGGATGGCAGCTAAACAGGACTGGACTCAGTTTTCAATCCACCTCATTGTCTGCTTAACCATCCTGTACACCACATCTTATGTTCAGACAGTTTCAAAGGCTTTACTGAACTCCACTGCTGTCTCATCACCTACAGGCCAATCACTTCATTATTGAACTTCGTCATGTTTGACAAGAATGACTTCCTCTTGGTGAAGACATGCTGTGACCACTCCTCATGATTTTTATTTTTGTCCTTAATGTACCTGGAAATGGGTTCCAGAAAGGTGCCCCTCACCTTCCCAGCCATCAAGGTAATGCTGACTGGGACTGTTGCCTAAGTCCTTCTTCTTACCCTTCTTGAAGATGGAGGTGGTGTTTACTTTATCCAGTTTTCAGGCACTTGTCTCTTGAAAAAGAACTGCGCATTTGCGGGGGTCCCTAAACAAATTTTGGTATCTAGCTAAGTGGAACATCTCAGTAAGTGAGTAAAATGAAAACAAAATCCACAAATTTTAAAATAGAGAGACACTGGAATATGGTTAAACAAGTATTATTCCAAAACACTCAGTTTTGAGGACAAAAAAAAACTTTGAGAAGTCAGTTTTTTGTTTCTGTATTTGTAAGATTATTATTTTTTTTTCCCCAGCATATTATTAGCCAAAGCTAGAGGTTTGTGGTCTCCTTGGGAGGTGGGTAGTAGTGAAAGAGCTTTTTAGCCATATATTCACTAGTATATGCACATTACTTTGATATAAAGTTCAGATAGCAAAGAAAACAAAACTGAAATTTGTGCTCTAGTGTGAGTAAATAGATTTTTCTGTTCATGTGTTAGTGAAACAATATCCAAGATTGACAGAGGTTAAATATAAAATTACAACAGCCTGTTACAACTTCTATTTGTATTTATAGTTTTAACACTAATCGTACTGGTTTTACAGGCTTAGATATGAACAGAATTGTCTGGTTTGGACACACGGTACTAATAACTATATTTTGAATTTGGGGTGTAATGGTGGTATTCTTTGGTGTGCCTTGTACCTGTTTACTTCCATCATGATTTCTGTCTTTGTCTAATAAAAAATGTATATGGCTCAAGCTGTTGATGTGGTTGGCATCTGTTTCAGATTAATTTTTACTGACAGCAGGCTGCTGCTGGCGAGCACTCAGCCTTTTAATCATCAGAAAATCAGAGACTGGCATTCCTGTCATTGCTCTTTATTTTACTGTGGAATTCTGCATCAGATGTACTGCACTAAAACCTGTGATAGATGACAAGCATGACAGAATATGCATTATAAGTTTCCTAATTATAATTTTTAAACAATACTGGAATTTATTAACAAGTTATCATAAGTGTAGAAATGCTAAATAACCCTTGGCAATGGCTAAGCTTTAAATCTCATTTCAAAGATTATAGAATGTCTGTGCATATTTACATAGATATTTCAGAAGTTGTTATAAGAGACAGAACAGTTTAAAAAAACTCAAGTATTTGACTGTTAGTAGTATGACCCATTTATCCTTATGTATACTATCGTCTTTCCTTTTTGTGCATCATGATAGAAGGGACAGTGTGTGTGTATGGACATGTAAATATGTACATAAGCCAATCATGCATATATATCATTAGATATACATTTAGACTTAAGGTTCAGCACTTGGAACTTGGAAGCACTTTCTGTAGGGTTTCGTTGTTTGAAGAGTCATTTTTTTCCCAGTTTCTACACTGTATGAAGTAGGATATTGGGGCTTAGTTTAGGTGAGGGTGCTTAGCATAGTACAGAATAAAAAAGGCACATTCTTTGTGATTTAAAGTATTACTGCCATTTTGCATTCATGAAAATGATGGTATTTCCTATTCACTTTCCTACTATTCCCTTTTGCATAGAGACACTTCCTTTTGATATGATCCATTGCCAGAAAACCCTGTATTTTTTTTCAGATCACTCCTAGAGTCACTTAGTTTATGTTGTCTGAGAAAAATAGCAAATGAGTAACCGTGGGTTGGAAGCCATATTTGGAGGTGAACAGTACGTATTTATGATCTAAAAGCTATTATACATGGACTTTCTGCTGCTGTGACACTCTTTGTATGTAACTTGTTCTCTTACATAGTGTATGCTGTAGGCATAGATTATGTCTTGCACACTGGCTGTTCCAGGAACAGAATCACAGAATAAGCTGAGTTGGAAGGAACCCACAAGGATCATCAAGTGAAACTCCTGATCCTGCACCGCACCATCCCCAAGAGTCACACCACAACAAGAGTGCTGTCCAAACACTTGAGCTCTGTCAGGCTTGGTGCTGTGACCACTCCCCAGGTGTTGTGGGGAGCCTTTTCCAGTGCCCAAACACCCTCTGGGTGAAGAACCTTCTTCTGATATCCAACATAAACCTCCCCTGACACAACTTCAGGCCATTCCCTCAGGTCCTGTCCCTGTCCCACAGAGAAGGGATCAGTGCCTGCCCCTCCTCTTCCCTTCACAAGGAAGTTGTAACTGCAATGAGGTCTCCCCTCAGTCTCCTTTTCTCCAGGCTGAACAGACCAAGTGACCTCAGACACTCCTCATACAGCTTCCCCTCAAGGCCCTTCACCATCTTTGTTGCCTCTTTTGGGTGTTCTGTAGTTTAATGTCCTTCTTACATTGTGGCACCCAAAACTGCCCCCAGGATTCGAGGTGATGCCTCCCCAATGAAGAGCAGAGCAGGACAATCCCCTCCCTTGCTCAACTGGCACTGCTGTGCCTGATGCCCTCCAGGACATGGTTGGCCCTCCTGGCTCCAGAGCACTGCTGACTAATGTTCAACTTGTCATTGACCAGGACTCCCAGGTCCCTTTCCATGGCACTGCTTTCCAGCATCTCATTCCCCAGTCTGTCTGTACAGCCAGGGTTGTCCCATCCCAAGTGCGGAATCCAGCACTTTCCCTTGTTGAACTTCATATAGTTGGTGATTGCCCAATCCTTTAATTTTTTGTGGTCTCTCTGCAGGGCCTCTGTGCCTTCGAGGGAGTCAGCAGCTTCTCCCAGTTTTGTATAATCTGTGAACTTTCTCAGTATCCCTTCCAGTCCTGTATGTAAGTCATTTATGATGATGTGGGAGAGAACTGGGCTGAAGATGGAGCCCTGTGGAACCCCACTAGTGACCAGATGGGTGACTAGGTCACCAGTCTGATGTCACCCCAGTCGCTATAACCTTTTGCACCTGACCTATGAGCCAGTTGCTCACCCATCACATGATGTGCTTATCCAGGTGAGTGCTGGACATTTTGTCCAGAAAGATCCTGTGAGACCAGTATCAAAAGCTTTGCTGAAATCCAGAAAGATCTCATCAAGTGTTTTCCCTTGATCCATTGGGTCGGTTCCCTTGTCATAAAAGGAAACCAGGTTTGATAAGCAGGACTTTCCTCTCATGAAGCTGTGCTGGCTGTGACCAATGAGTGCATTGTCTTTCTGGTGTTTTTCAATACCTTCCAGAACAACCTTCTCCATAACTTTACCAGGCACTGAAGTGAGAGTGACAGGCCTGTAGTTTCCAGGGTCTTCCTTCTTGCCCTTCTTGAAAATCATGACAACATTTTCCAGCTTCCAGTCAGCTGGGACCTCTCTGGATTCCCAAGACGGCTCAAAAATCATTGAGAGAGGTTTTGCAATGACATCAGCCAGCTCTTTTGGGATTCTTGGACCAATCCCATCAGGTCCCATAGGTCTGTAGGGATCCAGCTGAAGCAGCAGATCCCACACAGTTTCAGGGTTGACTGGGAGTTGATCATTCTCATAGTCGTGGTCCTCCAGCTCAGGGCACTGAGAACCCCTGGGTGCATCCTCCGTGTTGAAGACAGAGGCAAAGAATGCGTTAAACACCTCTGCCTTGTCCATATCCCTGTTCATGAGGTGACCATCCTCATCCTGTAACAGACTGATGTCATTTCTACACTGCTTTTTACCATTACTGTATTTGAAAACACTCTTCCTGTTGTCCCCCACGTTTCTGGCCAGCTTCAACTCCAGTTGAGCTTTGACTGGATGAATTTTCTCCCTACAAGTGGCAAGCAGCATCTCTGTATTCTTCCTTGACACCTGATCTTGCTTCCAGTGGGCATACAGCTTCTTTTTTTGCCTTATTTCCAAGAGAATTTTCCTAGTCAACCAAGCTGGTCTTTTGCCTCACCTGCTTGACTTACGATGTTTGGGAATTGCCTGCTCCTGTGCCCGTGGAGATAATGCTTAAAAAGTGACCAGCACTTAATGACTCCCACACTAGCAAAAACATTTTCCTAGGGAACCTTACTTAATTGCTGTTTGAGCAGACTGAATTCTGCTCTCCTCATGTCCAGAGTTGAGGTTTTGCTGGCACTTTCCCTCCTGTCAACAGAAATTTTAAACTCAGTCATTTAGTGATTGCTGGGAGCAAGATGGCCAACAATCTCCACTTCCTTTACGAGATCCTCTCTGTTGACAAGCAATAGATCAAGGAGGGCATCTTTCCGAGGATGCTCCCTTAGGACCTGTCCCATAAAGTTGTCATCCAGGTTTTTTAGGAATCTTCTGGGCTGGGTTGTAACAGCTGTGTGGTGTTCCCAGTCAATATCTGGCAAGTTGAAGTCCCCCATAAGGACAGGAGCAGTTTACTTGGAAGCTTCCCTTAGTTCCTCATAGAATAATTTGTCAGCGTCATTGTCCTGGCTGGGAGGCCTATAGTAGACGCCCACAATGACATTCACATGATTTGTTTGTCCCTTGAGTCTTATCCAGAAGCTCTCAACTGAGCTATTGCCAACTGTGAGCTCCACAAATTCTACCCCTTCTGTTACATAGTGCCACCCCTTTGCCTCTTCTTCCCTGCTTATCCCTCCTGAAAAGCCTGTAACCATCCAACAGGGCACTCCAGTCACAGGACTCATCAGAGCAGGTTTCAGTTTTGCCACTGATACCAAATCTCTGGGACTGGGCCGAACCCTTGAGCTCCTTTTGTTTGTGCTTCATGCTGTGTGCATTTATGTAGAAACAGGATCTCTTTGCTCTTCCTTACCAGCTACTGAGTCTGTTTGCAGCCTCTGTTGGCTGCTCTCAGAAAGCCAGAGAGGAGCCCTTTCTGCTTACCCTGCCTGCACGAAATGCCACGCAAAGAGCTGTGCCATGCCCTCACTGCCATGCCACGCCCCTGTTTGCCCACTCCCGTTGTGCCATACCCTCACTGCTGTGCCATACTCCTGTTCACCATGCTCCAGGCCGCTCATACTCCCTGGAGGCATTTAAATCTCCCTCAGTTGCTCCCAGCACCACCCTCTCTTTGCCTGGTTGGCTGCTGCAGATTTACACGTTGTGATAAGGCTTGGGCATGTTGCTTCAGTTCCTGAACTTGGGAACCCTCCTGTACAGCTCAAAGTAATACTAATAAATGAAAAATAGTTCCATTTTCAGTGTAATCTTGCCAACTGTTATAAGAGGTTTTGCAAAACCACCTGATTTTTGGCATGAGATGCTTTCTACAGTTCAGACATTTTAGTTCTCTTGGCAACCCAGTTTTGGTTTTGGTTTGAAATGTTGAAATAGAAACTGCAAAGCTGGTACAGCTCTACAGAACAGTTCAACAACCTGTTCACAATCTGCTGAGGTATTATTAGTTCCAAAAGAAAATAGCAGAATCCTGTCTGAGAGCCAAAATTAGATGGTATTCTGTACTTTTCTAAGAACATGGAGTTTGCTCCTGTTAGTTGCTACCAAAATAAGAGGCCTGTCTCTGTAAGGAATGAGGCTTGTCTAGTGGATTGGGTGGCCCTTTTAGTACATGCTGGTAGTACATGCTCCAGAAGTCAGGGCTGCTTCTTGTTTAGTTTCCTGGTTTGTCTCATTTGTCTTCTAGAAGGTAACCTGGCATGTTCAGAATTTCTTTAGCTGGCATATGAGCCCTACATTTCCCTACTTGCCTCAAATGTATCATTCAAATTGTCTAGCCATCCGAAATTATTTGCTTCTGACCTGGCCTCTGCTAGCAGTTTTATGTACTCAGCAAATATCTACTTGTACATAATTTCTGCTCTATTTTCTCACCCTTATGTCCCTCCTTCAAATGGCATGATGGCCCTTGTAAAGAGCACCTTAATCAAATCACCCCTGACACCACTGTGCTCTCAAGGCATCTTCGAGACAGACTTTGTTGTGAGCACAGGACTCATGAGGTGTTCAGAGGTACCACACACTGGTCCTTTCTGCAGTGAGGGGAGGACAGTCTGTCAGGAAACCCACTTGAGAAAATACCCAAAGAGAAAAGGAAGAACTTGAATTTTCTGTGTAGAGTGTCGTTTCCTATGTTCCATGTACTTACCACCAAGCAGAAATAGCTGAAAAATGGGAAGAGGTGAAAATTAAATATGATACAAAAAGGCAGCACTTGATTATCCAGTTGAAGTAACTTAAAGGTAACAAAGTCTTAGTTAACTGACAATATAAATATGTAGAAAATAAAGTATCATAGATAGTAGTGCTACATTGGATTTTCAATACAACAACTAATTTATACAGACTGACAGAGCAACATTTGAGAAAACGAAAACCTGAAAAAAATAATAAAGTGTTCTTAAATCAGTATTAAAAGCAATTTATAATGTCAAAAATGGATAGTATCTATCGCTTTCTTAAATATTTTGCAGGACTTCTGTAGCAGTACTTGTGTCTGGGTCTGTTGACAATATTCAGGGAAGTTTCCAAACCACCGCTGCTGTTGTTCATCTAATCCATAATAGCTCTTTTCTTGTGGATGAAACACTTTTATCAAAATATTTCCAGCACAATGGACTGCATTTCACACAAATTTTTTAACAGGCATAGCCTTCTAATTTCAGGAAATGTATTCAGGCTGTAAATACTTAGTGAGTAGAGGTACCTCCCTGCATTTCCTGATAAGATATATTGGAAACAGATACTCAACCCCCAGTGTTTGCTATTAACCAGCTGTGCATTTGGCATGCTAGCAGTACTTCTGCATACTGACATTGTCATCCCATTCCTAGGTACCTGACTTACTTCTTAAGAGTGGAAGACTAATTATTATTTCTTCTAAATATAGACCATTTGAGTAATTAGACATTTGTAGAGAAAGAAACAAGTAGAGAGATTAAAAGCAATCTGAGAAAGACTGGAAGTGATGATCTCCAGGTGCTGCACAGTGCTCCATAGGAAAGCAAAAATCTGTAAACAAAGGCTTAGAAACAACCAGAAAAGGATAAAATGAGAAAGCTTAATTTGTTTCTCTGATGTTTCTCTGAGTTACTGGAGGTATGACTAGTATGAATTGCTATGGGACCTGTGGAAGAGAAAGAATTTTGGAATGGCAGGACAGAGATGGACAGATGTGGCGGTGACGTTTGCTCATAAATTTTGCACCACTGTAAGAAACATGTCAATACCATGGATTCTAAATGACTCAAATGATGTATTCTTTATGATAGACTCTATACTTGCAAACCTTTAAGTATCTAGTGTTGTATGAGCTTTAGAGGCTGCACAGACTGTGGCTTTCCTGTGACATTGCGTAGATACCATTTTGTTGCAGTGATCTGAAAAAGAAGTAATGTCTTTCACACTCTTTCAGTGAAGCTCTTCCTTTATAAACTTATATATGGAGTTTTAAAAGTCACTGTGATGGAGCATGCAACTCAGTAGGGACTGCTTTATTATGTCTTAAAACTATGTGTCTTATTTAAACCCATTGCATCCCATTTTACCTGCTTAGATTCTTTATTGAACCTGACTTACGGTATTTTCACAGATGCTTACAGCCTTACAAGATTCAACCTTATTATTTATTATATATAGAGACACAGACATTCACTGAAGCTGCTTTTATTGTAATGTCTTATCAAATTTATTTAATTTATTTCAGAATGTTAGCCTCCCTATTATTTTCTTTGCAGTGAAAAGATTTTGTGGCAGAAGATGCTGCCTCTGAGTTTTCAGATAGATCTTCCCAGGCTTATTGATTTCAATTTTCTAATATTATTCTTCCTATTTCAATTATGGCAGTTTAAAAAGTCACAGCAAATAGAAACAATTATTTTTCAAAGCAGCCCAGTAGTCACTATGCTCCCCTTTCTACATGAGATATCCCAGCTTGAGGAAGTGTTCAGAGGAGATTTTAGGGATGCCAAAGAAAAGAGGTGAGGTTTTGCTGTGGATTGAATTTCATAATATTGAAATCATCAATATGGTTTCTGAGGGATATCTCTCATTGGCTTACATAATGAGTCTACAAATGAAATCTGCACACAGCCTTTTTCAATCAAAAATCTCCAAGAGAAAGATTTTTATTGCGAAAGAAATTTTGAGGGGGAACTCTTCCTCCTCCTTCCTCTTCCCCACCTCAAACTCCACTATAGTATACCTTTTGCTGTTCCCAGCACCAGTGGCACAAATCTACCAAAAATGATGATGTTTCTACAACAAGAGAAAGTGCATGAAACACATTTAGAACAAGGAAAGAAGATGAAAATGCAAATGATGCCTGTTTTGTGTCAGCACTTCATGAAAAACAGTGTATGCTGCTATCAGAGAAAGTGACAAAACGATGGGCACTGTTGCCAATTTGAATAAACCCATAATTTACAGGAAATAGGCATGTTTCTCATGCTTATATGTAGTTCTTCCATGTTTTGTACTCCTACACTCCTTTGTCCTGTATTTAAAAAAAGGCGTTACATTTCTGCTATGTTTGAAAAGTGTGAGGGAAGCAACATGCACAGCTCTAGTATGGTTTTAGTGAATCCTGCGCATCACGAGAATCAGAGAACAGTAAAGTCATCAACATAATCATGTTTTTATTGCAACCACTCCACGCTTAGAAATTGGTATCTTTGGGTCAACTAATCATTTTCCTTAGTCATCATATTAACCATGTCTTGCTAAAAACTTCAGAAATCTGGTAAACTTCAAGTAGAAAGATGTAAAACTGAATTAAGAAGGCTTTTTATTTTTGTGCCAACAATGAAAGAAAAAAGGACAACAGCTAAAAAAGTCAATTTTTATATATTTATTGAAAAAGAAATCTGTCAATTTCAATTTGTTTATGTTTTGTCTTATTTCCGAAAAGGAAGCTTATTTTTCTGAAATAAAATTTTAGAAGATCCCAAAATGGAATCACAAAATCAAAATCACAGGATCAGAGTGATTTGGGTTGAACAGCACCTTAAAGATCATCTAGTTCCAACCACCCTGCCATGCGTGGGGATGTCACTCACCTGGTGAGGGTTTTTAGGGCCACATCCAACCTGGCCTTCAAGCAAAACTTGTTTCAAAAACTTTAAAGCAATATTTTCAGCAATGCATTTGAAATTATATCAGAGTTTTTCAAAATGTATCTTTCTATTTCTTTTCTACCCAGTTAAAAATACTTTTTGTTTTATGTTCCAATTAACAGATGGTTTTGGTTGCTTAAGAAACTTGAAATTTGGGAGAAATGGTGCTTATCCTCAAAACCAGCTAGATCTCTAGATACATTACATGGTTTTGAGTTGACTAGAGTTTAAGTGTTAAGACAGGTCAAAATTAGTTTAGAGGAAATAATTTAAGTTTTGCTGAGTTTAATTTTATATTTGCAGTTGAAAATTCGGGTTTTACAGTAATGATCCAAGACTGCAGCCGGGCTCTTCATCTGTGTGATTTTTTTGTGCCAGATGTAGCTGAGAAACCACAGACAACATTCTAAGCAGTTCAAACTTAGAAACTTTTCAAAATCTTGTGCAAGTGGTGAACAAGTCCTTATCTACAGTAAGAGAGAGAATAGTTTCATTATGCTGTACCTTCTGTTAGAAGTAAGCCTAGGCTGTGTAGTAATTTATGCCTTATGGCTATTGTCAGAGATTATCACTTTGTTTGAAATATTAAAAAAAATGGAGAAAAAATGTTTTAAGCCAACATATTAATGACTCAAATTTTGAAGCATTTAATATGAGCACAGAATGTACAATTCTCTGTGTTTCTTTCATTAGAAAATGTCATTAAATTCCACTGTGTTAGTTTTCATGCATGGAATGAAATGGTGAGAAATAAGGTAACATGCAAAAAAGTCCTTATTTTTTCTATTCAAATATTAAAATACAGGGGAAAGGATGTTTATCTTCCATCAAGCAACCAAATGCACTCTATAGCACAGTACAACTGACTGTACCGTACCTTTTTTACTTTTACTGTTGTAAGCACATGAAGATTATTATTTTTATTTAGCATATAAATTGAAATGATCAGGGAAACCACACTATTTTAAAATTTTAATGTGCTATAAAACTATTGATTTTAAGGTTTCTCACACAAAAAAAATAAGTCCTATTCTTTAATAACATCTTCAGTTTGAATATTTATTTTTAATAATTAATACAATTATTAATAAAGTATTATTTACACTAATTAGTAATTACTTTAATTATAAGTAATTAGTATTAATAACAAATAACAATGAAATAAATTTTAAAACTGTTAGCAACTCTGGTAGCTTTACTTAGAGGAATCAACATTTGTTTGTTTTGAAAAATTTCCTTAAGGAAATGTCCAGTACCTTAATGAGTCAGTGGAGAATAGTCCTAATTTATGAAATGATAGATATTATAATATAATTTTTAATGACCATTTATTTTAGACATTTAAAGCACAATAACAATCTGCAGAATTATGTGTGTTAGCAACCTTTCTTCAGGAAGGTTACATGATTAGGAGCTTAATTTAGGTAATAGAAGTCAGGTTGCAAGGACTGAGCCCAACTTCTTATGAAAATGCACTTGTGATGAACGTTCACAACTCAGTTTTATATTTAACGCAATCTTGCATAGGTCTTCATAGAGCAGTTATCTATATGATAAATTACTCAGTAGGAAAACCAGTTAATTGTATTGGGAATAATTAAACATTACTGGTGTTGAGTACAGAGAAAAATGTTATTCCTTCATGAGGTACGAATTAATTGTGTGAATTTAGTATGGCTTTGAAGAGATTCAGTACATTTGTAGAAAAGGCACTGAAAAGACAACTTCTATATATACTGGTGCTCCTAGCTACTACAGGCTTTTCCTTTATAGTCCAACATAAAATTCTTAAGTTCCTCCTTTTGTTTTATGGGTATGTAGTGACACTATCATGAAGGAAGTATGCTTGTGTTTCTTTGTGATATACAGTTGTGAAGCTCAGTAATCTGTCTGTTTGACTGGCAGGTCACTGAGCAGAATATTAGGGCAGTCTATTCTAGGAGAGATAAAGGCTTGAATGGGTTTGCCTAAATTCCACAAAGATAAGTTTTAAATTCCAAAATATTTATCAGGTGGTAATAGATATTATTAATAAACATATCAGTGTTCAGAAAATATACAGGTGTCAAAAGCCACTCTGCAATGTTAAGCTAGACATTACACATACAGAAAAAAAACCAAACAACAAACCACCAACCAAAAAAACCCCCAACAAAACACACAAAAATTTTGGCTATTTGAGTTGCCCCTGAGCTCTTGAGGAGACCTGAATACAATTTTTTTTTAAATTAGCTCAAGAAATGAATGTTCATCTATATCTAAATTTATCACCAAAATAGTGTGGTTTGGTTTTCTTCGCATGAATAAAATACTGATCTCTGTGGTACAAATTTAAATGATCTGTTCTCAAATATAATATTAATTCATATATGGAACTTTACAGAAAATTATTTAACAATGAATGAGACTTTCAAAAGTAAAAGAGTTAAAGGCTTTTTCCCCCCTTGCAATTAGTAGGAATAGCAAACCTAATCTAAATTCTACAAAAAACCTGCATGGTACAGATGATGTCGTTTTGACTTTCTAGCACAAAAAAGAAACATTAAGCAGGAAGAAGGATGCTCTCATAGATTAGAATACGTTTTCACCTTTAGTATCCTCAGTATGCAACAGTCACAAAAATTGCATCTGATGGCTAAGCCAAAATGGCCATTCTGGCCGTGATCCTTCTTGCCAGTCATGGTCCTCACTGAAGGTAACACAGAAATATTGTAGATAAGCTGATAGAGGGAGATACTCAGTAAAATGGGAGCGTACTTTAACTTTATTGGGGATGTAAGGTGCAATCTGACATGAAGGTAATGAAATCTGCTCAGAACGGTCTGTGAAAGATCCCACACAAACAAAAAAAATTCACACATAGGGTTCCAGTTTCAGGCTTAGAAATGTGCAGAACCTTTTTGGGTTTACAATAGAGAAACAGTTATTTGGGAAGAGGGGAATGGGCTTTTTTAGACATTAGAGAATTTAAACTGTAAACCCAAAAAGCTTGTACAGCAGAAATATGGTTCCTGCAAGCAGGAATGTACTCTATTTCAATACTGTGCAAAACATGTTCACTACAATCTGATATTACACAAACTACAGAATAATTTATACCTAATATTTTATTTAAAAGACTCTAAAAAGGTTATACAGATTTAATATTTTTTCTTAATTTTTGGCAAAGAAATTTTAAGCTCCCAAAAGTGCTGTTAAATTTTTGCTGCTTAATAGCAGTTGAGTAGTTTTTGTCATTCAGGAGGCAAGCTATAGTTATCTCTAAACATAAATGTCTCGCCCTCCTTTGAGAAAGTTTTAATCTGTTGATTATATTCTCTTGACATTTTATTCTTCTTAAGATATGCTTTGGTAATGGAGTATAAGTAACCAACTCGAGAAGAATTTATGGTGAAAATTAGTAATATATTTGAAATAGAGCTATTAATGAAAAACCATCTCTTTTAATAACAAATTATAACTATATTGGTAACTAGTTTTATATTTTATTCTTAATTCTTCTGGTTCATTTGTTTACAAACAATATTTTTAACCGTATTTTATATGTAGCGAACAATGCCACCAAACTAATGTAACTATTTTGCTTTTTTCAAATGAATGTAGTTCAAAATTTCAGATAACATTCACTTCTTTGTTTTGACCAGATGCAGTGCTTAAGATGTTCTGTAAACTGAGTCCCTTATTTAGTGACTTACTGATTTAGATTTTAAGTGAGCTGCTTTGAAACTTATTTGATGATTGTAGTTCTGGTGAATCAACAATATCTTGCTTGCCACATGATGATGCCAGGTAGTATTAAGATTTTTTTCCAGCATTTAAAGCTCTTCTGAAATGGTTGAACCTAGATGCTTGGAAATTGTTGGGCAAACATTGATTTGGCAAACACTGAATAAGAAATTCACAAAACAACAGTGGTGTGCTCAGGTGGGGTAGCCACAATACAGATGTGTATGGAAGATTTTTTCATTTTAAAAGCTTGAGACAAGTATCATTGTCTTATATGCTTACTAAAACTACGTTACAATGGAATCATAGAATGGCCTGGGTTGGAAGGGACCTTAAAGATAGTCTGCTTCCAACCCTCCTGCTGTGGACAGGGGGAACTTCCACTAGACTAGGTTGCTTAGAGCCCCATCCAACTTGGACTTGCACACTTCTAGAGGTGGGACATCCACAGTATCTCCGGGCAAGCTGTTCCAGAGCCTCACTACCCTCACAGCAGAGAATTTTTTCCTAATATCTAATCTAAACCTACTCTATTTGTTTAAACCCATTCCCCCTACATGCTTTTGTAAGTAGTACCTCTCTATCTTTTTTGTAGGCTCATGCAACCTACACATCACAAACCACCAAATTTGAATAAGGGAGTTTTTGTCCTATATTATAAATATGAGGAAACAGATGAAAGAGATGACTGTGTACTGAGTTAAGAAAAAGTTACAATCACATGGGTGCTGTAATAAATTATTAAATTAACATTTCTGCAATTCCAAGATTAATAGAAGATGGAAAATGTGTGTGGTGTCATATTTTCCGATTAAGAAGCAAGTAGTCTTCAAGTAATGAAAAGCAAATTAGTGGCATCCAAGTTATATCAGAAAAGTGATACCCACAATAAGGATTTTTTTAAAGACAACTCTGTCAAATCTAAGGGATATTATTAAAAATAACTGTAGTTTATCAGAACTGTAGAATAATAAGCCAGAAGAGAATACTAACAATAAAAATAAGGTCATAAACTTCAAATAAATTGCACAATAATGTCAGGCACTTCCAGTAAAACCTTTGAGATCTAAAGATAGAATTTTACCATATAGTTTATATCCCAAGGTCAGCAAAGTGGAGTACATTGTCCTACATTCCAGAAATGGTCTCTTTACTCATTAACAGTAGGGAGCCATTTAAAGTGACTTACAAGTAGGTACAAGGCTTGGTTCACATTTAAACCTGTTAAAGAAAACCATTGTTTAGTAAAACATGGCATTGTTTTTTCTTATTCAGTAATCCTACAAAGCATTTATAGCCTGGAAATTCAATATGAAGTGTTGATTTGATTAAGCTCTTTGTTAAAGCCAGATGAAAGGCAAATAACCTGAGTGGCCAAAAACCCAAAGGAAACCCTATAATTTTTATGCAAACACATATATATGTATGTGGAAAGTGGCTTGCTTATTCAAATAGTATTTTGATACAGGTAATAAACCTTCTAGTAAATGAATGGTTTTGCATTGTAGATACAGGGATACAGATTTTAGATGTCAAACAGAAAATTCTTAGTACAGTTTTAGTTTTGTACCATGACAATGTAATACGAGAACTTTATGATGACTTTCAGGTTTTTGAGTGCTGAATTCAAGCAACAATTTAAAAATTCAATGCTGCATATGTGTATTCTTTACCCATGTCTTCATTAAGAATTAATCTCTACTATCCTTTAAAAAATCTGTTCTATACCTGAATTTCTGGTATTCTAAAAAGTCTGTTTAAGTCTGTCATTACCTTGATGTGCTTACTTCTATGAAGCTGTTTTTCTAGGCTGCTCAGTTCCTTGAATTTTTAAAATTCTCTAGAAGTCAAAAAAATGGTGTTTTCAAACACAATTGTGCAAAATAACTCCTGTCTGGTGATTTAGGTTTCCAATTACATGCATTTTAATTTTTTTTAAAAAATAAAATTTTATCACTTATGTTACCTACCTGGAAGAGAAGAATTCAACAAACATGAAAATACAACCTGCACATATGCTAGGTATAGCTAGTATATCATCTTTGCTTTTAAAAGTTATTGCAGGAATTAAGAATTCAAAAGCAGAAAAATATAAGTTCTGTGGGTGTCTGTGTGTTGCTAACTCTTGCATTTTTTAGCCTATATTGCATGAATCATAGCAGTGTTGGTATGTTTGTATTTCGCAAGTTGAAAGAAAGATCAATTAGCTCATCCCTCTAATTAAAGTATGTTTCAATTACATTTAAAGTGTCCTTGGATAGTGTTCTTTGCAATTCAGATTTTTCTAATCTAAATATATGCTAGAAATGGAAAGGAAATAAAAGTTATATTATTTTATCAGCCCAATTAAATAGAGGAAACAGCAAAACCACATTGTGTAAATAGTCAAAATTCATAAAATACTTCTGAAAACCAGCATCCCTTGTGCTAAATGTGGAAGAAACTTTTAGAGTAGAGGAAATACCTGAAGAGTCCCATGTTAGCCTGATGCAAACTGCGAAAGCTACTGAAGCCACCCACAGTGCAGCTGACCCACAGAAATGCATAAGTGAAAGTGACAGATCGTGATGTTTTCTGAATATTTTGGTTAACAGTTCTCATACCAACTTTCATCAGAATTTTTTTTAGAGGAGTGTAAAATAGTTGTTGTAAAAAGATTGTGACTTGGGAACAAACTTTGTTATTCATCTTATTTTAGAAGGATGTGTTTAAAACCTCATTTTTGATTTTTCTTTTGTTTCAATTTGCTGTTATGAAATGCTAAACTCCCAGATTGGGAGTTCACTGTGAGGCTGTAGTACTACTCTTTTATTCATTTAGATAATAATTTCAGTAAGAAATAATGGGCCGAGGGGAACCAACTGCAATCTCATCAGAAACCAGGAGCTATTCATTATATACTAGCAAATAGTAAGAAAGGGAGCTGTGGAAGAGGTTCTGATCTCTCAAAATGTGGAAATTAAGATTTTTCTTATTGTGAGTAATCCCTACAGTACTGTGAGAATTTCTTTAATACAACCACTTAAAGAGAACTAATCTTAAGATGTAAATCAATTATATGGCTTCTGCTTAATATAAGTATGACGTTTTGCAGACTCCATGCTTATTTGAAGACTATGTACACAAAACAGCCAAGAGGAATCCACATCTCCCTTACCCACTTATAACAGAGGTTTAATTTTTTTAATAGAATTTAAGCTTTGTTATCCACTGAGCTAAAAAAGAGTGGAAGACTGATTATTGAGGTAAAAGGTACTGTGTTTGCTCAGAGGTATAAATCACAACATTTGAAAGCTTATGTACAGCATAAATTGCAGAGATGTTGAAAATTCTATTTCTGATACTGTTGGGGCAATTAGGATGAACTTGTGTATTCAAATGGTTTGTAGATAATGAAAGCTTGCAATTTATTTAGAGGAATCATTATTTAATGTGACTGTTCAGACATGAGTTATGAAGCATTCCTTTTGTTTCAGCTGGGTTTGGTTTACCTGCTCTGAGAGTGAGTAATAGTGAGGACAGTTTCTTTCTTTTAAACTATTTGGACTGACTGAATCTCATTCATAAGACATGTTCTCCCTTATTTGTCAGTGTGGCAAATGACATGCCTCTTAAAATGGAGCTATGCACAATGTTGGCAATTTTGCCTTGATAACTTAATAAATGTAGGAAAATAAGGAGAAATTCAAGTCATCATGGCCACTATAAGACACTTTTAGAAATTTCGACACATGTTAACAATTGAACTATGATAAAGACCTGACAGGAATAACCTTTATCTTGCTTTATTTGGTCAAAAGAAAATTTAACACCACTAGAATTTATGTTTTGATTTCAAGAGGCATAGAGACCTAGAAGTCAAAAAAAAAATTTTCAAAGGAAATATCACAGCAACAAGAAAAAAATTAGTGTGATGATGCGATGAAAATTTCTTTAAAGAGAATAGAGTATATGAGATTTTGATTTAAAAAGTGTGGCAGAAAATGGTCATGAAAAATTAATTTTCATGCCTGTAGAATCATATAACCAGAGTGTGCCCAAAACCATTATCATTGCTATCACAGAACATGATTGAGGAATTTATTATCATTTTGCTATAATAAATGCAAACTAATAATAAAATTTTATTGTTAGCTTACAATGGCAATAAAATAATTGGAAAGCATCACTTCCCTCTTGCTATTTTCTTCTGATGAAATACAGTGAAAGTGATAGCACTTGCCTATACAGACATGCAGTAAACTTGAGAATTAACCAGTTGCAAGTGGTTTAATTGTTCAGGTGTAGAAATAAATAGAAATTTCTACTTAAAACCAGTAAGGAATAAGGTTTTTCAAACATGTTTGTGTGTCACTTTCTGATATTAGTTATCTTTTCATCAGCAGATTATGAGTAGTAAAAAGAAGGACCATATTAAAATAATTTTAATGCCATAACTTTGGGAATGAAAACTTGAAAAGACAGAGACAAGTTATATTATACCATTATTTCTCCAATATGTGTGCAATTTGTCATGTTCGTAAAATACAGTGGTGTTTAGAACACAGTATCTTTTAAATTCTTCTCTGTCACTACCAGTAGGTATTTCTGCTAGACTTGGTGGGTGTCTTTTTTGTAACAAGCCTTTATAAATTCTTTGGTATTGCTTTATTACAGACTGGGGGTGGGGGGGGGAAGCATCTGCCCTCACATTTTGAAGCAGCAATGCTGATTTGATCATCAGTTTCCCTTTTCAGCATATATCCTTTAAAGGTATTCTGTGCACCACACACAGTCAAACCATGAAATATATTTACAATGAAAATACTAAAGGTGCAATCTTCATTTGACTATAATTTATTTCACTAGTTACATGAGCCAGGGATGACTCATTTAAGGTGCAAAATCTGGCCTTTAAACAAAAGACAGATTTTGATGTTGTGTTAAATGAGTATTTGTTTTTAGCCCGCTGGAATTGCTACTCATTCATATCAGAAAACAGAAGAGATTCAGAACCCATTTAGAGTATGTTTTATAATTTCTAATCTGTGTATCAACTCAGTTGCATCCTATCTGCATGAAAAATGCTGTTGTTAGAGTTCATCTTTACTCTTTTCATATAGCATATTTCCTGTAGTTTTAAAGAGAAAACAGTCATTGAAGGAAATTGTACAGTTCATGTTGCGTATTTTTAACAACTTTGCTTTAAAAACGTGGAGAAAAAAAATCTGTCAAATTATTGCAATTTCCCTCTATGTATTTTCTTTTCCAGAAGGCTCAAACCTATCTTGCATATGTTAAAATTAGCCTAGGGCCTAGGAAATTTGGCAGGGAAATTGTTAGAACAGTATTTCACAACCACCTGCACTTTCCTGTTGTGAATTTTATTCCAATTGCTAAAAATATATTGCCATTAGCAGTGATTTTAGAACTACCAATGTATCATCAGAGCAGGCTGGAACTCTGAGAGAGGACAGCTAAAGAGAAGGACCAGTGATTATGACCTCCTTGTTGAGAGTTCTGTTTTCATCTATGCAAAGTACATCCTGCAAACAGGGAGCTGCACTGCCTTGGAGTATTCTTTAGAATCTCCAAGTTTAATCTCCAAAATTTAAGTTAGCTTTAGTAATAAAGGCCAGTAAGCAACTTCCAGTGATGAAATGTTTTTTCTTGTCTGATTTGTTTTCTGTTGGGTGCACTGCCACGTATCAGTCACCATCACATTCTAAGTCACACTATAATCTTAGGTCCTATTTTGGCAAAAAGCAAGTCATTACCTGGCCAATAACTGATTTGCTTATAGAGATTTGCAAACATTTGGAATTGCATGTACCAAAAGGAAGCACTTTGGTTTTAATTCTTAGATTAGGCTTTTTAATTCTTAGAAAGTCCTAATACCTCCTCATTTCCCAGGACAGTTCCATACAGCCGTGTGGGCTCAAGCGTTTTTGTTCATATCAGTGCATTTTTTGCCTGAGCTGCTGTGCAGCAAAGAATTAATGCTCTAATAAATAGAGCATGTTTTGTTTTATGTTCATTTTCCTGAGAAGGCATTGCAGGCTTAGCAGCTCCTTATGTAGCTTTAGCCTACCTTTGCAATGCAAATTGGACAGGTTGCTAGCTTGAGCAAAAATCTCACTTGGGGATTTGGCTATGCCCTGGGTTAAATTAACAAATTTAAGCTGAAAATATCTCTGGAAATAGGTCATAAACTTTAAACATGACAATGGGAGCTGGAGTAGGGGCAGTGCCTTGCTGCTGTGGTTAATGCTACAGGGGAAGATACACCTTTACTGAAATGCTTGAAACATCTGTGTGCATTTAATAGGTTACTTGGGGGCTACATAATCCTGCTGTTAGGACTTCAGTTGCTAAATTTTTTACATGATTCTGCCTCACCAAGGAGCAGTCACTGCTTTAAAAACACATAGGGATTGATTATTAGCTGAAAAATCCAGGTGCTGGCTTTTGGGGCTTTTGAGCATTTGTGGCCTTGTTTTCCATTCATCTTCAAGATAATATCATGTGAACTAGACTAGAAATACCAATGCCTCTAAGATTGCCTCTTTCAAGCCATTTCTGAAAATATTTTCAAAACAAATTTTTGTGCATTTTTATTTCCTGTCTACAAAAACCACTGTGTTCATTCAATGGAAAAAAAAAGTTGTAAGAAAACAGGAGTTTTTCGTCAACTCTTAACTAAAAAGTAAGCCTAAGGGATTTATACTATGCCAGAGTTGACTTATGGAACTTGTTTTAGAACAGAGTGAATTCAAATTCACACAAACTTACCAGTTAATGGAAATCCAGATGAATGATTTGCAAAGCCTAGTCTTCCATGGCCCTTTTGCCTCACCTTTTGTTACACAGGGTAGAATCCATGCCCCAAGGCTCTTATAGAATCATTGATAGGCATGGAGCTGTTACACTGTTGTACACATTTGTTCTTTATGTTTCATTATGTAGCTGTCTACATATAGAAATTAGGGAAAAATTGATTCAGTGTGAAATCTGACCTGTAGGTTTATATTTCTCTCAAAAAACCAAGTATCTTTGAATTTGGACAGAATTCTCCAATATTGAGAATTCTGGCATTTGGTGCGTGCCTCCAAAACAGTGATCAAACTTCTGTGCTAAACAAAATTAAGGGTGTGATGGATACTTCTTGTTTTATCAAATGTTTTCTTTTTTAGGTATTCCACACAAATACAGTTGTTAAAATCAGTGTGAAATTTCTATTTGTAGTACAGTATTAATACATTCTTTTCTGCCTGTTTACCTGCCTGGTGAAATACTACACTACTGCATGAGTTATGTTCTGGCAGCCAGTGATTATTTGAAGTAAATTCAAGAGCACAAAATGAGACAACTTTTTTCTTCAATAGCACGGCTTCAATAATCATGAATTAACATTTATGAACATTTACTAACCTAACAGTTATAAACGCAGTTATGTTTGAATACAAGTATACCCCACCAAAGTTAAATCAAGTTACCTGCACATTGTTTAATTTGTTTTTCCTTATTTTATTTACAGTTTCTGATTATTCTTGAGACCATTAAATTAAATGTCTCTAGTTAAATTAGCTCCAGTATGCAGCTACAGCAAGAAAATAGATTTGGTTTATAACGGCTTTATTGACTTCAGGGTTGAGGGTGATTAGAAAACAGAAAGAGAAGCAATCATATAAAATGGCAGTAATGCAATATTCTTGCAAGCATTAACTTTCTGTGCTATGTCCTTTTGAAATTCAAAGTGATGGCTATGATAGGGAGCTGTCAGCCCATGCTTTTTCCTGTAACAGTGCCAAGAGACTTAAGTAGATTTAGTAAATGAAGAATGAGCTAGATTCTCCGTTTAAACTCCAGAAAGATTTTTCAGCACTAGTAATCTTGGTCAAGGTAGTAGGAGGCATTTCCATACATCAGAGAGGACTGTGTTAGAAAAGTGCTTGTCAAAACATACCTTGTTTATAGTGGAGGATTGGGCAACTCTTAATGAAGTTTCTTGGAAGAGTTTTGTCTGAATACTTGCATGGGTTAGGACAGATAAAAGTTAAAATTCTGTGTTCTCATCCTGGACATGGGCTTTTCTGAATTTTCCTCTTACTTGTTTACAAAATATCAAATGAGTTTGGTGTCATGCTGATGCAGCCTGTAGAAATACTTGAAATCTCAAGATATGGTTTTGCTAGAAAATGGTTTCTCACACGGTTCTGATTTCTGATTTTGCAGAATAAGATACACCTGAATGTTATGACATGGTAAGAGACAACTCTATCCTCACACAGGACTATATTCTCAAATCATATTCATTTTTGCTGTAGTGGGCCTATATTAATATGTGTAATTTGTCTCTTTCTCCCAAAATATAATATAATATGCAACTTGCTATTGCAGTATCACAATAAACTTTGATCCCAGCTGCCTTTTAGAAGTTATATGTTTTAAATATTTAATTTGGATTTTAGATTCACAGACTACATTAAACATAATCCCCTTCTTCCACACCCCACACCAGGTAAACTAGCAAAAAAACCTTTCTCAGTGCTTTATGAGAGTAAGATGTAGTTCAGGTCTAGCTCATTTCTCTATATTAGTTATGAGTCAGATTGGAGAAAATAATTTATAACTATTAGTGCAGATGATAAGGATGAGGCAACATCACATTATTGGTGTATGCAGTAACTTTGTTCTTTGACTATGTAGGACTCTTTGGTATGTGCAGCACTATCGTAGTTAAGTGGAGGTCCCACCTGAACTAACTACAACAACAGTGTATCTGGTAGTTATCCCGCTGGAATTCCATGTATTACTCACAGTGGACAGGGTAATTCATGCATTACATAGAGACCTTATCTTGTTCCTTACTTCATGTGTTTACTAATAACAAGTTGCAGCCTCTCCTATTACCTTTGGAAAAAAAAAAAAAATTCAGGACTATGGCAATGTTTAGTCCCATAATTGTTTCCATAATCCTGATGCTTCTTTCAAGCTTAAGACAGGTCTCTGCTGCCATAATGTCTCCTTCTCTGTGATCCCAACATCCTAAATTGCTCCTGGATATGACTTCATCACTTACTTCAATTTCACTATTTATCTTCGTGCAAGAACTCAGACGTCTCAAACAGATCAGTCAGTCCCACATTAGTGTACTCTAGACTCATGTCTCAGACACTGCATTGTTCTATACCTTCATGCAGCTTGAAGGAACCTCAGAGATCCCTTTGCTTTTGAACAACTGCTTCCTATTTTACAGAATCTTTCTTTCGAAGATACATTTTTATCTGAATTAGGATATGCATCTTAATTCTAAAATGTCTTATTTTTGAGTTCCTGTTGCTTCCTATATCTGTTCTTATTTTAACAACTTAAACACGAGACATTTTTAGCCACTTATTCACATTCTACAGGCAGTAGTGTATTTTCCTCTTGACAGACCCTTCTGTATATCTTATACCATATTCTGAATCACATACTGGTCCAATCTTCTGCTTCATCGCTTTTAGTTCACATTCCTTGACCTCCGGTGTCTTGTCCTTTCCATGAAATGAGACAAGAAATAAGTACGATTTAGAGCATGGATGTAAACAAGGTAGTAGGTATTACAGGGGATAAGGTATTCCAAATGCTATGAAGAGAAACACTGTCTCTTATTGAGTGTACTTTGAAATGTGTGGACAAAGTGTTATTTCCTCTCATGGTGACTGTTCTGATACTTAGTTTGAAATCATCCAGGATTTTCAGAGCTTCATTAAAATTAAATACTTTTTATTTAGTCCCAAAGCTTTGTGCTTTATTGAATTCTTTGTCCATTATCTTTTGGAGAAGTTGTTTTAAAGTGGGCTTAGACTACTGCATAGTTGTCCATGATGATCTTAGATATTAATACTTTAAATGAGCGCCATAAAATTTAAAATAGCAGTGATACTTATGAGGTAAGAAATTGAGTAGAGTATCTTCTCTTAGCTATGACATCAATAATTGTAAGTCAAAAATAGGTAAAAAGGTTACAGTATTGCAGAACAGCCACTAATTCTAAAGGGAGTAAGTCCTTTCCCTACAATCAGGAAAAGTCAGTAAATTTTATTCTTTGCTCTTTTTTTACTAGATTTGGTACAGAAACTGTAGTCCCATTTATTCTAAGATCTTTCTATTGAAAATTGTAGTTGTCCATAACTGCTTAATAGTAACAACAGCTATACAAATAAAATACAAAATCTTACAAAGGTAAATATATTGGCAAGGGAAAATAACCCTTTAAAAGGGGTTGAAAATAATTTTAATAAGATCTAATAAATTTAAAATTTTAGCTTAAATCATGAAACATATTACAGAGAAAAAAAAATTATTTTTGTATTAGGAGTGTATGTTATCAAGTTGTTTCTAAGTTTTTCACTTAAAGATCTGTTTCAAATGTGTTTAGAGCCAGTTTATCAAAATTAACAATAAAATTCCTGGAAGAGGCAAACTTCTTAAAACCTCAAGCATGTGTTTAAAAGTGACACATATAATTGTGGTACAGAAGATGCCACTGTGGGTGACAAATAGATGACTGTTGTTTAGAAAACTGTTTCAGTTCAGTTTCATGTGTCTCTCCTATGGAGAATATAAGAAATGTCAGGCAACTTAGGTTTTACTCTTCTCAATGCAAGTCTGATAGCTCCCACTGGTATAATAGTTTAATGGTCACAGAGCATTCCTGAAGCAGCAACTGATTTTAGTCTGAGAGCAGCTGAGTTCCCATATTCTTCTTCTACCTGTGGCTTATTCATCCTGGTTGTCTCTTCTGTTTCTGGTTGCTCAGTTCAAAAGGAGAGAGACGGAGATGTAAAGTTCTCCTGGCTGTGGGATTTGACACTTGCTAGAGATGTGGGAAGCTTGAGCTCTCTGATGCTGAAAGGGGCCAGCAGATCAAATTTTCTCCAAGTGAGTGATCTAGACTGTGAAGTTTTAAGTGGGCAGGACCACATCCACCAGGATAACAGCAATACCACATTACCTGACTGTCTGAACACATCTGTCTCTTGAGACTTCTCCATGGGGCATTCACAGGTACTTTCTGGCTAAATTAGGGTCACAGGAAAGCTCTCTGCAGAGCATAGGTACCACATCTCTTTAAAAGAAGCCAGGATAGGGGATGTTCTTGCAAGCCACCCAAATAATTTGTACCTGAAAAGCAGACCACATAGATTTCTGTCCAAGTTCTGTGCCAAAGTAGTTCAAATGCAATGGACTTTATCACACATTTTTTATAAACACAAGCCAAAAGTATTTGGAAACTAAAACCATGCAATGTTTCTCTGTGCTAGAGAAAACAGTGTTTAATGAATGTGAAAAAATAATCCAAAATCACCTCTACTCTTTTACAGAACTACTAGTATCTACCTTGTTTTTTGAAATAGCAGGATATTGCAAAATGTATCAAATATGTGAAAAAGGGATTGTAACAAAACAAAAATGAAAACAAGAGACACCTGAAATGCGATCAAAGTGGATATGAAAATACATGTTATTTTTTCCATTAAAGCAATTATTATAATCAAAAAGATTATTTGATATTGATATTAATATCAAGTCCACTTTTTCCCAGTGGGTTTATAAATGTTTTAATGATTACATGAAGAAGATTTCAAACTATTGTGGTTCTTTGTGCATTCAAATTCCTTACTTTGGATTAATTGAAGATTTTCTTAATTCTAGCAGAGGAAGTTACAGTACTGCTTCAGTCCTTACCAGGTAACCTTCTTAGGGCAGCCATGACATAGATCAAACTATAAATCTTCAATAATTTCAAATCTTACTATTAAAAAAAAAAACAAAAACCAACCCAAAAACAAACAAACAAACAAACAAACAAAAAACAACAACAACAACAAACAACCAACAAAACAACAAAAAAACCCGCAAGAAAACCCCAAACCCAACAACAACAACAACAAAAAGTAGCAGTACTTGAAGGGGATGGGAGACATTTTTTTAATCTGTTTTGGTAAACATGAGACTATTTGACCCTTTCATTCACTAAGATAACATTTTAAAAAATAATTTAAAGGAGCAGTGAAGGATGAATCAGAAATAACTTTCCTTTTAATATGAGTGGAAGAGCTTAGACTTTAAAAGACCAGATGGACTTAGTCTGCAATGTGGACGCAGAGTGAAGAGTGTGGTAACAGCAAACAGCATATTTCACATACTGTGCTGGTGTTGGCTGGAATAGAGTTAATTTTCTTCACAGTGTCTGGTGTGGGACTGTGTTTTGGATTTTTGCTGAACACAGAGTTGATAATACAGTGATGTTTTTGTTATTGCTAAGCAGGACTTGCACAGAGCCAAGGCCTTTTCTGCTTTTTGTGCAGCCACTCTGGTGAGGAAATTGGAGGTACTTGGGAGGTTTGGAAGAGACACAGCTGAGACAGATACCTCAAACTGACCAAAGGGATATTCCAGACCACATGACATCATGCTCAGTATATAAAGTGGAGAGAAGAAGGAGGAAGGAAGAGTATCTGGAGTGATGGCATTTGTCTTCGCAAGTAGCCATTATGTGTAACAGGGCTCTGCTCTCCTGGAGATGGCTGAAAACCTGCCTGCCCATGGGAAGCAGTGAATCAGTTCCTTGGTTTGATGTGCTTGTGTGTGCAGCTTTTGCTTTCCCTGTTAAACTGTCTTTATTTCAGCTCATGAGTTCTCTAGGTTTTAACCCTTCTGATTTTCTCCCTGACTGCACTGGTGTGAGTGAGCGAGCAGCTGTGTGGGGCTTGGTTGCTGGCTGGGGTTAAACTACAACACATGTATTTATTTCTTGCTTTGGAATTGCCAAGTTAACATCAAATTTAATCTGAAATTATTGTAAGGCAAAAAAAGACACTGAACAAAGTTGGGCTAAGGAAAGCGAGATCATCTTTGGAGAACGAGAGAAGTTCCTGTGACTTTCATGACAGAACAAAGACTTTCTCATCTCTATGGGTATATATTCTTTACCCTTTTCTTCACTGTATGTTAATTCAGTTTTTAGTTACACCTTTCCTTTTCATTCTTCACTCTCATCCTTTCAGGTCCATGAAATTGCGCTACAGTCCACTTAGCTCACTTTGGATTGGATTATATTTTCTGTGTTACAGTTTAGCTGTGAAGCAATTTCTAATGCCCAGCAGAGCTGCAACATATGGTTTTCATCACATGAAGTTTCATCATAGCCTGTCCTCTCAGTTCAGATCTGTTGGTAGCCTTGGTATCTGCTGGTAACCTTTCTGTGAATATGTGTCTAGTTTCAAGTACTCTTGACTGACAAATGGATTTATATTAAGATTCAATAAAACAAGCTGAAATTCAAATTAAAAAAAAATTATCACTAACTACAGCAATGAGCTAGAACATATGAAGTTCAGTGTGCGGCAACCATTGGGCTTTTCTCAACTCTGACGATGTTTTCGTCTTTCAAATATAATCACATTGATAGCTTGTATCTATTTCAGCAAAATACACAGCCTGATTAGATGACAAACACAAAATGTAGACACTGAATTGTTATCAAATTTGCTCTTATTTTACCAATCATCACAACTAGAATGTGTTTTATGTACACGAAATCCCAAAGTTCATTAAAAAAAACCAACCCTCAAGTATTAAATTATTTCGTTTTTAATTACAGGACTCACTGGCTGTCAGGAGTAAGCTCCAACTATATAGGCCCATGGCTGTTTTAATTATCTAAAATCTATGAAGTAAATTGGATATGTGCTTGTGGAAAACATATTCCCAAAGAAGAAAGAATTTTTAGTTTGGGAAAGAATTTTGATCTATTTATGTTTTACAATAGCATATCTATAACAAGAGTCTGCTATGTGTTGATTCCGTGCTGGTGTCCCAGGGCCAGCTGATTGTGGTATGTATGGCTAACTTATAGGGGGGTGTTACTCAAAGAGATTGTGGTGATACGTGCTTAGAAATAGAAAAAAAACTCTGGCAACTGGTCCTAGGTGGCTCTGCTTGAGCTGAAGTGTTGGACCAGGGGACCTCCAGACAACACTTTCAACCTCAACCATCTTGTGATTCTATGGACTGTAGCCAGGAAAAGATCATGAAAACTACATTTCTGTTGGGTTCTGCTTACATAGAGGCTGTTCATGTTCTTACAGTCCGCTGAAGTGTAACAGTCAGCCTAGACATTGACTGTATAATGTTTTAAAATTCTCACACCAATGCTTCCAAGAAAATAATGCACAGAAAAATATTTTAGCTACTAGAAGTTATGTGTCAAGTTTAAAGTAGCGGACTAAGTTCTTTATATGGTCATTTGGAAATCGATTCTGTGTATTTTACAATACGACAAATGGTAGTCTGCATTTATTTAGTGGGAGGCTGTTGACTAAATTTTATTGGATTCATGTGTATTAGGTGGTTAAAGTTATTGAATCTTCTTTCATCTGTGTAACAGCCTATTTAAATTAATAACTGCTTGCTAACATAATTATCTTTGCCTAGAAAAATGTACACATATAGAACCCCTGATAGTTTAGTTGAAAAGGACTGCATTTTAAATAATTTCAGCATTGTGATAAAAAAATTCATCGTTAATATGCCTCCACCATCATTCTTCATATTCCTTAATTTAAAGATCTATTGTGATTGGTTTTCATGTATGGTATGATGGTAATTTTAAGAAAAACATTTATATGGCTAACTATTTATATAAATTAAAAATATGTCTTAAATGAGAATTTTGTTCCTGTAATAGGTTTTTAATGAATGATAAGGTGGGAGTGTTTTACAGTACAGTCAAGAGGTGGGTTTTATACAATATGTAGCTGTTGCAAACCTGAAGTGACAGATTCAGTACATGAGGCAGAGGAAGTGCCACGTTTTATACCAGTAGGTAAACTGTATTTGGGTAATTTGACAATTTTTGATTGTAGAATATAATTCATATTAATGATGATAGTGAGTGTTTAATTACCAAACTGTGCATTTGTAACACTTTCTCAGTTTTATTTCTGAAGTGTAGTTTTATCATCTTGCTGACCTGAACTGTTACCTTACATGGACCAGTGGCACACATAATTTTTTTGTGAAAGCTACATTAGTCCGGTTCAATGCTGAATTTTACCAAGACAAAGAGAATAATTACAAAACTCACACTAAAATAGACATCTACATCCTTGTCAGTTCCTCCTTAGACTCTCATGACTATATTGTTTCTACTGATAATGGAAAGCCACTGCATGGGTTATAGACGACACCTAGATGTGTTTAGATGTCTTGACATCAGCTGAGGCTCTTCCTGCTTATCAAATCTGGTTTGCTTCCATGACAAATTAACCCTCCTGGGTGATCAAGGGAAGCAAGTTGGTGTTATCTTTTTGGATTTCAGCAAAGCTTTTGATACCGTCTCTCACAGGATCCTTCTGGACAAAATGTCTAGCACGCAGCTGGATAAACACATCATGTGATGGGTGAGCAACTGGCTCATGGATCGGGCACAAAGGGTGACAGTGACTGGGGCGACATCAGCCTGGAGGCCTATCACTAGTAGGGTTCCACAGGGCTCCATCTTAGGCTCTGTGATCTTCCACATCTTCATAAATGACTTGGATGCAGGACTGGAAGGGATACTGAGCACGTTTGCAGGTGACACAAGACTGGAAGGAGCTGTTGACTTCCTCAAAGGTACAGAGGCCCTGCAGAGAGACTACAAAAAATTAGAGGATTGGGAAATCACCAACTATATGAAGTTCAACAAGGGAAAGTGCTGGATTCCGCACTTGGGATGAGGCAACCCTGGCTGTACAGACAGACTGGGGAATGAGATGCTGGAAAGCAGTGCCACAGAAAGGGACCTGGGGTTCCTGGTCAATAGCAAGTTGAATATGAGTGACCCTGGCAGCCAGGAGGGCCAAGTGTGTCCTGGGGGTCATCAGGCACAGCAGCACCAGCCAGGCAAGGGAGGGAATTGTCCCTCTCTGCTCTTCATTGGGGCGGCCTCACCTTGAGTCCTGGGGGCAGTTTTGGGTGCCACAATGTAAGATATTAAACTATTAGAGAGCGTCCAAAGGAGGGCAACAAAGATGGTGAAGGGCCTTGAGGGGAAGGCGTATGAGGAGCGTCTGAAGTCACTTGGTCTGTTCAGCCTGAAGAAGAGACTGAGGGGAGACCTCACTGCAGTTACAACTTCCTTGTGAGGGGAAGAGGAGGGGCAGGCACTGATCCCTTCTCTGTGGTGACCAGTGACAGGACCTGAGGGAATGGCCTGAAGTTGTGTCAGGGGAGGTTTATGTTGGATATCAGAAAAGGTTTTTCTCCCAGAGGGTGTTTGGGCACTGGAAAAGGCTCCCCACAACACCTGGGGAGTGGTCACAGCACCAAGCCTGACAGAGCTCAAGAAGCATTTGGACAGTGTTCTCAGGCACATGGTGTAACTCTTGGGGATGGTGCTGTGCAGGATCAGGAGTTGGACTCAGTGATCCTTGTGTGTCCCTTCCAACTGCTTATTCTGTGATTCTGCATCCTATAAATCTGTAATTCTTTCTCTAAGGGAAAAGACATAAGCTATCTCAGATCTGGAAATTTAACTACCATGTCTAAATATATACAGACTCATTAAAATTTTAATTCTATTTAGTTTGAATGCCGATATTGCTGAGTCTTTGCGTGTAATGTTGTTTTATTAAAGTCTTCAACATTATTACATATATAAGAAATGATTATACACAAGTGCAAACTTTTAGAAAATATAGTAGTATGGCTCTCTAAAAATTGAGCAAAATGCTGCCATTCTGCTGTACTGCTTAGGCTTTTGCTTTTGCACTGAGAGGATATGGACAGGACCATTCCCAGGTGAACTAATTCTGTGCTTTCTTAGGAGATTTTTCTTGAAATTTAATTGGGCCCGGCGTTGGCCAGACACATTGAATTCCCCCAAGGTTTAAGAGGCTCAGTCCTCAGATTTTGTGGCAGCCTGGTGATATTTGAGGAATGGCTAAAGGACAAGTGCAAGTGAAAATATAAGGAAGGAGTTTGATCTGTCTTGAGAGAAGGCATAGGATTCTCTAGATGTATACAGAACTGGTTTTGTTTGCTCCGTACATTACCTAATGAGATTAAATATTTGGGTATCACTCCACCATAAATGATAGAAATATGCCCTCTCCTCATATGCTGTATATTGTGTCTAAATATATTTTTTATATATATATATTTTTATATATATATATTTAGTATGTGTTTATGTAGGAAAGGAACATCCCAATTTTAATTCAATATTTTTTGTAAACTTGCATTGAAATTATTTTCACTAAGGCTCTACTGGGAAAGGAAAATATTGTTATGGAAATGACTGCCTTACCAATATATGCCTGCAAAACGTAACTATACCCATCAGGATGCAATTAATCCAATTTACCTCCAGGTGTTGCAGTATACTGTAACTGATGCTACCCTACATTCCACCATCTGTCTTTTAAAACTATTGACTGGTTTTACTGAAAATTGACATGTAGAAGTAAACTGGCTGCAGCGGAGGCTTAATTCAGTGACTTGGAAAGTGGCAAATGAGAAATTGCAAAACGGAAGCAGTGTATTGCAGCATTTACCACCTTTTAATAGTACAATGCATTTACTCTTCTGTTCATGATTTAAATAGGTATATCTTTCATGCACATCTATTAATCCTGAATTGTAAGGTTATTTCTATATATTAAATGTACCCTGAGGCTTCCCTTTCCCCTCCCCATCAGTGGTTCTTTCATTTACATCCTTCAAACACCTAAAAAGGAAGCTCATGAGAACATTCCCTCACCCTGGCATTAATCACAGTAGTATAAAGAGTGGAACTATTGATTGCTTATAACTGCATCTTTTGAACATTCAGAGCCATTGTGTTCACAACATGATGAATGCACTTGCAGATGGCTTTGTCTGTAGTGGTCATAAACTCCAGTTAATGGCTGAATTAATTTATAGTAAATGAATAATATCCTTTTGGGCCGTTCCAGGGAATAAACTACTTGTCACATTTTTTCTGTTCTAAAAACAGCAGTCATAATTCAAGTAAGTACATGTGTCAGCTTCCCAAAATGTGGAAAAGTGCCTTGTATAAATAAAAGGATTCACTTTTAAAGCCATTATCTGAAGAGTTTCAGGAAACAAGCTGACATCCAAATAATCATTTCATCTTCTGAAGTGAAAGTAATTTTTTTTTCACATGCATACTATTAAAAATTAAAAGGACATGGCATTCTTTTTTGTGTTACAGGTGGCTTTCAGAAATCTTCCTGATTTTTTTTGCATTTTTTCTTAATTCATTAGTGGAGTTTCTTGCTTTTTGCCCAAACAAGCAAGCAAAAATCAATCTCAGAAAGAGCTGGGTGAAAACACACATGGAGAGTTAAAGGACTTTAAAATTATTGAACAACTGACCAGGATTCTAAATCTAGGGACAAACCAAATTAGAATCAGGCTTTCTCAGTTTGCCTGATGATCTTGGAGTTATTTTCCAATCTTAATGATTCTGTGGTTCTTTAGATGTTCTCTCTTACTTCTCTTTTTCCTCTTCATTCCTCCTGGGCTCAAAGGGAAACAATTGTGATCTTTCAGGCTTTAGTTATTATGGTTTGGGTTTTTTTCTGTTACTTTGCTGCCCAGTAATAGTTTTTGCTGTACCTACCCCAAATAAATAAACAAATCCCCCTAGTGAGACTCTGATCTCACCCTCCAACAACACTGCTGTTCATTGCAGTTTGGAATAATACCTTGTCTTCCATGAATTTCTGTTGCTGGTTTTGCTTCATTCAGAGGTTAAATGACCCAAACCCAGTGTCATGGTGGGGGTTGGAAGGGGAAGTGTGCACCACAGGATCCTTCCCATAGCAGCCTGAATGAACAGCAGCATGAACAGCCAGGTCTAGCAAAATGCACTTACAGATGTAATACTTGCAATTATTTTGATGGAGAGAGCAACGTTTTGAGCACATCCCATTCCACACTGACTGGTATGAGAATTCTAGAGCAAAAACGCTTCATATTTGCTTTCTTGATGAAATTATCAGTAGTCAATGTAATCAGTAGTCTTGGTTTTCATTATCAGTAGTCAATGACTATACTGCTTTCACAACTGCCTTGTGCTCTGGTTCCTAGTATTGAGAGCACCAACAGCACAAGTAGCTGTGGCTGGTTAAATTAGCAATATTGCAGAGCATATTATTGGTTGTTGCATCATACTGCTACTCCTCTATTTAAATGACTGAGAGACAGAATTTGTTTCCTGTCTCTTTCTTATGATACTTTATAGTTATAAAAGAGGAAGTATGTTAGGAGATATTTTTCCTGTCTGATTTTTATCACAGGGCTTTAAATGTCCCAGTACCCCACTATTTTTCTGGCGTTGGAGTTGACAACACATGCATTTTTACAGAATATATCAGCTGGAATCTGGTGGTTATGCTGGCTAGCATGATTTTTGTTTGTTTGCTTTTTGTCACTTGGAATTCTAATGTGAAATCCCACTTTTTGAAAACAGAAAGGATTACCTTTGGTAGTTTATTTTTGCCATTGACTTCATTAAGTGAAGTAAGATGTTGAAGGAAATACAACTTCTGAAATAACTGTGTCAAGTTAAATCAGTCTGTGTTCAACTATAAAACGTACATCATGGTTGAATTATTACTTTCAAAAAACCTTACAGATACATAGAAATGTTCAATGTAGGAAAATTTGAGCTTAGTTGAACTAGTAACTGTATGTTTAACCTCAGCCAGCGCCACGCAGCTGCTTGCTCTCTACTCCCGTGGGATGGGGAGAAAATCAGAAGAGTAAAAGTGACAAAACTCGTGGGTTGAGATAAAGGCAGTTTAATAGGTAAAGTAAAAGCTGTGCATGCAAGTAGAGCAAAATAAGGAATTCATTCACCACTGCCCACAGGCAGGAAGGTGCTCAGGTGTCTCCAGGAAAGCAGGGCTCCAGCACACCAGTGGTGAGTTGGTATGCCAAACAGCACCGCTTCTTCTTCTTTATATGCTGAGCGTGACACCATATTGGCTGCAATATCCCCTAGGTCAGCTGGGATTGGCTGTCCCAGCTGTGTCCCCTCCTGACTGTGCACCCTCATCTCTTTGTTGGTGGGTGAGGTGAGGANAAGGAATTCATTCACCACTGCCCACAGGCAGGAAGGTGCTCAGGTGTCTCCAGGAAAGCAGGGCTCCAGCACACCAGTGGTGAGTTGGTATGCCAAACAGCACCGCTTCTTCTTCTTTATATGCTGAGCGTGACACCATATTGGCTGCAATATCCCCTAGGTCAGCTGAGATTGGCTGTCCCAGCTGTGTCCCCTCCTGACTGTGCACCCTCATCTCTTTGTTGGTGGGTGAGGTGAGGAGCAGAAAAAGGCCTTGGCTCTGTGCAAGCACTGCTCAGCAACAACAAAAACATCCCTTTATTGTCATCACTGTTTTCAGCATAAATCCACAATAGAGCCCCTGTGAAGAAAATTAATTCTCTCCCAGCCAAAACCAGCACATTACTGAATGGATTAGAGAGGAAAATCTGTTCCTGTTGCACCTCTAAAAACCACTTAAACAACAACAGGCTGACTCAGCAACTCTACTATAGACTCTGAAGGAGCTGTAAAATGATTATTCAGTGGCACAGTAAAAATATCAGATTAAAAGAGTGAAATCTGAACAACTATTAATGAGCACGTGCATTTATAATTAATCTGTCAAAATAACAATTTCTTCTTAAAAGTGAGATGTGAGAGTTGCAACTAACATTGAATAAACATGCTCTAGTCTATTTCATGCAAATAGAGATGTGATAGTAAAGAATGTGATAAAATATTGTGGGTTTTTTTAATTACACACTACTTCATTGTCTACTGCATATTTTGAAGGGAAGGTAGTAACAAAACCTGCTAATATATTTAAAAGAAATAATTATTTGAAGATATTCACAATTCTTGACTATTTTACTGTCTTGTCTAGGAAAAGTACTGGGACACACCAAGCAAATGTGTAAATCTGTGTGTGCTCAGCAATGAATGAGCACAGTTTTGTGCATTGGGTGTTGATTATCTGGTCAACAGAATGACACTGTGTTGTGCGGTTTTGAGTAAAGGTGTTTTCTAACTTGAAAGTAGATATTTCTCAGCTAGTCAAGATTACCTTCTTATGTGTAATTCATAATATGATTCATGCCAACACGTTTTTATAACAGTTGCTTACTGTGACTGCCCTGTCAGATGTGACATTTTCAACAGCATCTCCCAGTCACAGGAGTTAATTGTTTTTCATGGACATCTTGCTTGTCAATGGATTTTTATACCAGTAGCACAAACATTACTGAAATTGAAATATCAGAAACTATTACATTACCAAAATAGAAATACAGAAACCAGTATCACAAGCATTAGGGAAATGGAAGTACAAGCCAGTAATATCACCTTAACGGGCCATTAGAAATCTGACTTTAGTATATCAGAGATTATTCTGACCACAATTATGAGAGGCTTTTTGAAAAATTATTCTTAATTGACTTTTTGAAATGTTTTTTGATTTCAGTTAAGAATAGTTTCTCTCTTGCAGCTTGGATGAAAAATTTTATGCCAAATTGATATGATGTCTTGCTCTAATGAATCTCAGTTGAGTCAGATTTCTGTTACTTACCATGTATTTTAGGGAATACAAAAGCAATGTGAAAATTACTCCTGATAACCTTGATTACCTTTGAAAATTTGATATTATGAGCAATTATAAAGAGGTGAAAAAAGAAAAGAATGCAAATCAGGTCCTTTTTATTGCTGGCAGTGGTTTTCAGCATGAAGCCTACTTTGAGTGTTCTGTATAGTTAAATATGTACTTTACTTTATCATTGTGAAGTGTGAGATTATTTATACTTAGTTTTAAATGCCTAAAAACTCTTGTATTTGTTTGTCAACCTTTTTATTAGTTCCAGCAGCAACATTGCCAAAGTGGTGAATTCTTTGAGAAGACTTGAGTTTATTATTTTAATCTGACAAAGCACTTGCATATTTTTGCAAATTTTACGTAAGTATGTAAATATATATATATATGCATGCATTGAAATTCAGACTACCCATACTGTACCAAAATTGGGATCTACGTAGGCACCTCAACTTGAAAGAGAAATTCAGGATCCTATCCTTAAACACTGCCTACTCAGGTAGCACTTCTAGCTATTCAGCTCCTGCCGTTGGACTAAACATCTAAACTTGCATGTGCTCAGAAACAGGCACCACCTCCCACCTTTAGTCCAATATAGAAACTGAGTAGGAAGAGACACAGTCTCCACCTAAATCTCCAATCTCTTAGGCATACTCAGACTATATTTAATACATTGATAATAGTAAATTTAGAAAAAAAAAATGAAACAGAAGTGTACATTCTCATTCATGCCATTTTGCAGAACTGCTTTATAATTACAGCAGATTCCTGTTTAAATACTTGTTTTACAGTAAACTCTGCAGTTTTAGGTCTCTCAGACTGACTTAATTCAGACCTGAGATGGCAGAACAAGCACTGATCAGAAAAAACAAGGTGGTGACCCACATGTCAATGAAAAGATGCTCTTTTGTTGACACTAGTAATGAGACAGACTAAGGACCATGAGGGAATTTGGGGCAACAGACTAGCTGCCACTACCAATTTGTCCTGTCCCTTGTCTAGGACTACCTCAGCTATTAATCTGTTGCCTCCTGAATTATTGTAGTTCAAGGTGTAAAACATTAAATGAATTGCATGTTTCTGTTTGCTTTAAAAAGCTGGGTGGTAATCTGTGATTATTTTGGAGCTGATGGTCACCTCAGATGTTCTGCACTTGAGGGTGGACAGACCACTGAGAACAGGAAGCCTTTGCTGCAAATACAGTAAGAGTGGAAGACATCCGTAACCATTTGAGCAAGTCTGTTTTCAAACAACAGAGGATGGTTCTCAGGAATTTTCTGTTTCACAAGCTGTGGGGTAGGCATAGTTCCAAAGAGTAACCAAAGACAAAGAAAGAGACAAAGATCTGATTGTGAACTAAATTTTGGTGAGCTGGAATTCTTTCCCTGTAACAAAGTGTTTCTGAAAGGGAAATTATCATATATTGAGTTTCAAATTCACCACCCCGATTAAGAAAAAGCATCTAATAAACAGAAGTGGATTTTTTTCTCTTTAGTAAATCATCTAAAAATCCCTAAAAATTATTTTCAGTAATGGAGATCACATATGTAATATACACGGTGGTTTTACTGAAGCGTTTAAAAGACATTAGCTAGTGAGGGATTCTTAATAAGTAAGAAAGATTATTGAAGTCACACAAAATGCGTAAGAATTAACCCTCTTTACTACACATTCTTTGTGTGTATATATATATATATATATATAGTATGTAATATATACTCTTTATATGTATATTTTTCATATAATGTGTATATATATTATATGATTTAAATCCATCCTCTTTACCTGAAATGTGATTGAAACATTCACAAATGCTTCAGAACATTTTATGTATGAGTTAAAGAGGTGTTTTCTGTACGTATGTTGGCTAACACTATTTTAAATTTGGAGAAGATATTCTTTCATGTGACTTCTGGAAGGAACTGTGCAGAACACACAGTTGTTGGAACAAAATACAGTAAGGGGACGATGTTGGTTGGGGCTACCTTGTAGGACAGTTTTGAGACTTCAGTGCTTTCCTGTCAGTGCTGCCTTTAGATAATCAGCTCTTGAGACATCTCCTTTCTTTGCTTTAAATTGTGGGAAAATTTTGTGGTGACACAAGAAGTTTAAGTGGGAAAACTTCAGTGTTGTATGCTCTGTGGTTACTTTTTTTGCTCTTTTTAAAATTCTAATCCCTGGTGTATAAACATATGCAAAATACTTTCTAAATTGAATAGGTGGCATCTGGGAGCATACCTAAAACATTCCCAGTTATCTAAGCATTTGGGAGTGTTTAATCATATTTTATGCATTTTTATACAAAGGCAGTGGAAAAAAACCCCCATGCTTTATTTTAATGTGTTTCTAAAATTATCATCTGTATAAGCAAAATATTTTATAATTACTTTATAGTCTACAAAATACTCTTAAAATTCGTCTATAGTATCTACATGTCAGATTTGCAGAACATAGTCCTCATCTCTGCAAATTAAAGGGCTGAGAATATGGACACTTAGAGTCTGATTTAGTTAAAATTATCCCCTGCAGCAGAGGGTGGGTATCAGTTCTTCACAGCTGAGAATGATTTTCATAATTGTGCAGCACTCAGCAGCTGCAAAATCCCTGAGGATGCATGTTGCTCCTCTTCCAGAGAAGCCTGGGTTTGCCCTGCCTGGCAGAAGCAGTTTGACCCCTGATCTCTCTTACACCTATCTGGATGTGGGTTTCTGGAGGTGCTCCATTTCCTCGAGTCATCGGAGAAAAGTTGTAGATGTTACAAGAAATGCATGAGAATTTTTTCCTTACTGATTGACAGATCCATTTAGAACGACTCAATGAACCTTTAAATAATGTATATTCTCTGTCTGCCTCTGCATTGATGGAGATAATTTTCTGATACATTGCCATCTAGTGGCATTTCTCTCATGAAGCGTATTATAGGATGCTAAATCTCTACTTCAGGCTGCCTGTTCTTTCTTTCATTGGCCAATAGTGATACATAATAGATATATTTGAAAGAAAAAAAAAAAAAAAGAAAAAAGAGAGAAAATAAGAGTCGAATTTTTAATTTTATCAGAGAGAAAAATTAAAATTAAGAAAGCAGTTACCTGCCTAAAAGCTGGCTTAATTTCTAAGTAAAATATTATTCAGGTTTTCAATTAATTATTAAGGAGAAATTTAAAACCACTAAAGCTAGACCTGCATTCATATAAAATTGCATATCTATTTTCCTGAAAAGAGCCTGAAGATAGGAACTTTTAAATAGGTCTGACATATTACTCTGATCCCTTGGAATTGTGTAACTTGCTTGTGGGAAAATTTTGCTGATGATTCACAGATATGTTTAAAACATGACTAAATAATTGGTTACTGTTCTTTCAAAGAGA
Organism: Aleadryas rufinucha; assembly: GCA_013397815.1. Taxonomy (NCBI): domain Eukaryota; kingdom Metazoa; phylum Chordata; class Aves; order Passeriformes; genus Aleadryas; species Aleadryas rufinucha. The sequence goes on along the minus strand of VZTH01011892.1, from coordinate 326,097 downwards.
ATGTTCATTTATCCAGGAGTTTTGACTCATTTGCTCCAACTAATTCAAAATTACATGCACTGAAAATACTATTGTTAATCACAGAAAATAAAGTTCACTCATTTTAAGAAAAACAATTAGTTCTGATGAATGTTAATATCAGAAGTGATAAAGCTATTTAATTAGAAATTAATTTAAAGATAATTATAAATGACAGAATCTTTGCACAGGTTTTGTCTTGTGCACATTTATGCTCATTTTGTGTGCTCAAGTGCACATATCCCCCTAAGCTCATCCATATATATATACATTATTTATGTTCCTATGCACTGTGGAAATGCCTGAATATTCAATGTAGTAATTAATGTACTAACGATTGCCCATTCAAATTTCATTCTTTTAGATAATTAAAATATTTATTCTGCATTCCGACAGTAGTTCTGTCTGTGACAGCCTTTGCAAAGTGCATTCAAGAATGAATGCCAGAAAAGCTTGGGCTGATCAAAAATGAAGAGAAAAATAAAAATTTGAATCTAAATGTAGAGTAATGTATGGCTTGCTCAGATTTCTAACATTAATTTTTAAATGTGTTAGAAAAATGGAGTAACTGGAGCATCCCTACTATACTTTGAATATAAAAATGATTAATAGTAGATGTGACACACAAGTATTGATAACATACAGTTGGTAACATTGTTTGATGATTGTGGACTGTTTTCTAGGCATTTCTATCTAATCTTTAAAACTAAAGTATCTGAAAATACAAGGATGTATTTTGAATCTCTGAAATGAATGGCATTTCAGAGATTCATAACTTCTGGCATAGTTACAAATTTGTCGTACAACCAGTTTTTAAGGTCTTAAGCCCTATTTGAAACCTATATATTTATATATTAACCATTGGGTATCTCATCATGAGGTTGGCCTTACCTTGTGTCAGGATAGCAGGAATGTGAACAGCACAACACTGTCTTTGACATGGGTTGGGGATGATGACATTATTTGTGACTAGCAAAGTCAGATGTGAACAGCAGAACTCACCCAATCCTCAAGAGAGATAACATGCTAAACTACTGTTTTTTCATCTACATATCATCAAACAACTGCACAGATGTCAGCAGAAGTACGGATTTTGTTTATTTTTAATAGAATGATATATAGACGTGTTCTGCTATTTACAGGTTATCTATTACTATTTTGAATAGGGTGGCTGTGTGCAGGAACTGGTATAGACATGAATAAGGTGTGTTTAATACATTTTTTAACTTGAAAGTATATTAATAAAGTACTGATGCAGAAATTCTAGGCAGCTTAACACAAAATGAAACTATACTGTCAATATACTGCCAAGTACTCACAATATGAAATTATCACTCAGAATTCAAGGACACAGTAACAGGGGTGTAAATGACATGATAATCATTGATACTTAAAAGGATTAAAATACTTACACTGTCACCAAAATGCCTTAATATTATTTAGACAACATGCTGACATGAGTACCTTGAAGCTTCTTATTAGCATTCATACAAATCATTCAATAATGCCTATCATTCACTGCTCATTTTGGTAAGGAAAATGTCAGTGTGTTAATATGAAGTGACATAGCCTTGAGTGGTGCTGAGGGAATTACATACTCTCTCTGTAAATACAGTTGTATTCAGATGAAACTGAGGAAGATGAAAAATGGCTTGAGAAAAGATGTGTCTGATATGGGAAGAACAGGAAATAGTTTTCTGACTCATGGCAGGTAAAATAGGTAATGGGATATGTGAGTGGGCATAAAGAAAAAGGAGCAGCAATAATGCAGGAGGTTCAAGATAAAGAGAAAAAAATGCTAATTTCAATTATATGGAACTTAAGAATGCACACCTGTAGTGTAACTCATTGAAAGTCAAGGAGTAACAGTGGCACATAGCTAATAGGTTAATTGGGAAAGATTTAAAGCCACAGGTGTGAGGGAAAGGCACAGAGTATAAGGTAAAAACATTTCCTCATGTAAAACAGGAAGAAAATTATTTCTGAACTTCTGAGTAAACTTCTGTTAATGCCTTCTGAAATGAGCCTTCATCTGGATTTTAAGTACAAGATAATGCAGGAGAAAAGGTAACTATGTATCCTAGAATCATAGAATATGCTGAGTTGGAAGGGATCCATGAGGATCATGGAGTCCAACTCCCGGCCCTGCACAGGATAGCCTAAGAGTCTCAGTGTGTGCCTGAGAGTGTTGTTCAAATGCTTCTTGAACTCTGTCAGGCTTGGTGCTGAAAACTATGATTTGCAAGGTGGCATTTTGAGCACAGGACAAGTGGTATTGTGTGTGTTCTCAGACTGTCTTCTCAACCTGCGGATTATCCAAGTCAGCATGTACTGACTGTGCCTGCCCTTTCTTTCCAAGACTAATTTCTTACTTGATTCTCCTGTCCAGTCTATTTGGACAATATTTTAAGAAATCTTTTGCAAGACCCCCAACACAGTCTTTTCTATAATAATTTGAAAACAGCATTCTCAAATCTTTTAAATCCAGTGCGATGTTGAATGTATAAAACTTTTGCATTCACTCCCAGGAATGAAGGAACACCTATTTAACTGCTACTATGATCTTGTATAGCCAATGTGAGTTCTCACAGAAATGTTTCAAGTGAACATAACCAAAATACTTTTCTTTTATTCCCAAATTCCAAAGTTAATCTTAAGATTTCGAGACTTTTCTGAAACAATTGTTGTTTGTGTTGACATGAAAGATCAATACTTCCCTTGACTTGTATTCCTGGAAACTTTGCTTCATTTATCACCATTCTATAGCTAACTTGTTAACATTGTGCTCTGAGATATCTTGTTTCTTCACTTATTGTTGTTACTCTGGAATGATTTTTTTTTCCAGACAACTGGCGGGAGGGGAGGGGGAGGGGGTTTATTGTCTAATGTTCCAAAGGTACATAAATTATCTCAGTTCTACAAAACCCTTCCTTCTAGATTTTTGCAGTCTCCCAGGACAAGCTATGCTAACCCTTGTATCAAGTGGTGAATACAGGACACAGGGAAAGAAGAGAGCCCCTGATCTGATGACAGGCACTGCCCATAACCTCTGTAGGAGCATGAAGGTGTATGTGTTTAGTGATAAAACATTCATATCTTCATATTTCAAAAGAAAAACAACTAACAGCTGCCCCAAATACGAAAGTTTCTAACCAGTCAATTTAAAGAACAATCCAAATAACTTGAAAAAGTATTAGGTGTAAAAAAGCAACAAGAAATGCTCCAACATGAGCCTCCAGCTTACAAATCATTTTGAACAGCAACAAATGAGGAAGATAAAAAACTGAGGTAAGAACTAATACAAAAATCGAAGAAGAGGAATATGTACATTTCCATTAAAACAAATTGTACTTGAGATACAGTCTCACTTTACACAATACAGAGATTTCATTTTCTTCTTAAATATATCTCAATACAACCGACCCCCCC